>JBBPBR010001234.1:0-62409 GCA_037974775.1 Cicer pinnatifidum | reverse complement strand
TATTCTTGTCCAATTAGGGTTTTTAACCAATCTTGTGCATCCAATAGGTGTGTTTGTGTCATAGAATGATCAATTTAGGTCATTTTCATCCTCCCTAGGCTTATTCTTGTCCAATTAGGGTTTTTAACCAATCTTGTGCAGCCAATAGGTGTGTTTGTGTCATTGGATGATCAATTAGGTCATTTTCGTCCTCCATAGGCTTATTCTTATCCAATTAGGGTTTTTAACCAATCTTGTGCATCCAATAAGTTGAGTTGTGTCATTGGATTAACATTTAGATCATTTTCGTCCTCCCTAGGCTTATTCTTGTCCAATTAGGGTTTTTAACCAATCTTGTGCATCCAATAAGTTCATTTGTGTCATTGGATTAACATTTATCTCATTTTCGTCCTCCCTAGGCATATTCTTGTCCAATTAGGGTTTTTAACCAATCTTGTGCATCCAATAGGTGCGTTTGTGTCATTGGATGATCAATTAGGTAATTTTCGTCCTCCCTAGGCTTATTCTGGTCCAAATAGGGTTTTTAACCAATCTTGTGCATCCAATAGGTGTGTTTGTGTCATTGGATGATCAATTAGGTCATTTTCGTCCTCCCTAGGCATATTCTTGTCCAATTAGGGTTTTTAACCAATCTTGTGCATCCAATAGGTGTGTTTGTGTCATTGGATGATCAATTAGGTCATTTTCGTCCTCCCTAGGCTTATTCTTGTCCAATTAGGGTTTTTAACCAATCTTGAGCATCCAATAGGTGTGTTTGTGTCATTGGATGATTAATTAGGTCATTTTCGTCCTCCCTAGGCTTATTCTTGACCAATTAGGGTTTTTAACCAATCTTGTGCATCAAATAAGTTGAGTTGTGTCATTGGATTAGCATTTAGGTCATTTTCGTCCTCCCTAGGCTTATTCTTGTCCAATTAGGGTTTTTAACCAATCTTGTGCATCCAATAAGTTCATTTGTGTCATTGGATTAACATTTAGGTCATTTTCTTTTTCCCTAGGCATATTCTTGTCCAATTAGGGTTTTTAACCAATCTTGTGCATCCAATAGGTGTGTTTGTGTCATTGGATGATCAATTAGGTCATTTTCGTCCTTTCTATGCTTATTCTTGTCCAATTAGGGTTTTTAACCAATCTTGTGCATCCAATAGGTGTGTTTGTGTCATTGGATGATCAATTAGGTCATTTTCGTCCTCCCTAGGCTTATTCTTGTCCAATTAGGGTTTTTAACCAATCTTGTGCATCCAATAGGTGTGTTTGTGTCATTGGATGATCAATTAGGTCATTTACGTCCTCCCTAGGTTTATTCTTGTCCAATTGGGGTTTTTAACCAATCTTGAGCATCCAATAGGTGTGGTTGTGTCATTGGATGATCAATTAGGTCATTTTCGTCCTCCCTAGGCTTATTCTTGTCCAATTAGGGTTTTTAACTAATCTTGTGCATCCAATAAGTTCATTTGTGTCATTGGATGATCAATTAGGTCATTTTCGTCCTCCCTAGGCATATTCTTGTCCAACTAGGGTTTTAAACCATTCTTGTGCATCTAATAGGTGTGTTTGTGTCATTTGATGATCAATTAGGTCATTTTCGTCATCCCTAGGCTTATTCTTGTCCAATTAGGGTTTTTAACCAATCTTGTGCAACCAATAGGTGTGTTTGTGTCATTGGATGATCAATTAGGTCATTTTCGTCCTCCCTAGGCTTATTCTTGTCCAATTAGGGTTTTTAACCAATCTTGTGCATCCAATAGGTGTGTTTGTGTCATTGGATGATCAATTAGGTCATTTTCGTCCTCCCTAGGCATATTCTTGTCCAATTAGGGTTTTTAACCAATCTTGTGCATCCAATAGGTGTGTTTGTGTCATTGGATGATCAATTAGGTCATTTTTGTCCTCCCTAGGCTTATTCTTGTCCAATTAAGGTTTTTAATCAATCTTGTGCATCCAATAACTTGAGTTGTGTCATTGGATTAACATTTAGGTCATTTTCGTCCTCCCTAGGCTTATTCTTGTCCAATTAGGGTTTTTAACCAATCTTGTGCATCCAATAAGTTCATTTGTGTCATTGGATTAACATTTAGGTCATTTTCGGCCTCCCTAGGCATATTCTTGTCCAATTAGGGTTTTTAACCAATCTTGTGCATCTAATAGGTGTGTTTGTGTCATTGGATGATCAATTAGGTCATTTTCGTCCTCCCTAGGCATATTCTTGTCCAATTAGGGTTTTTAACCAATCTTGTGCATCCAATAGGTGTGTTTGTGTCATTGGATGATCAATTAGGTCATTTTCGTCCTCCCTAGGCTTATTCTTGTCCAATTAGGGTTTTTAACCAATCTTGTGCATCCAATAGGTGTGTTTGTGTCATTGGATGATCAATTAGGTCATTTTCGTCCTCCCTAGGCCTATTCTTGCCCAATTAGGGTTTTTAACCAATCTTGTGAATCCAATAAGTTTGTTTGTGTCATTGAATTAATATTTAGGTCATTTTCGTCCTCCCTACGCATATTATTGTCCAATTAGGGTTTTTAACCAATCTTCTGCATCCAATAGGTGTGTTTGTGTCATTGGATGATCAATTAGGTCATTTTCGTCCTCCCTAGGCATATTCTTGTCCAATTAGGGTTTTTAACCAATCTTGTGCATCCAATAGGTGTGTTTGTGTCATTGGATGATCAATTAGGTCATTTTCGTCCTCCCTAGGCATATTCTTGTCCAATTAGGGTTTTTAACCAATCTTGTGCATCCAATAGGTGTGTTTGTGTCATTGGATGATCAATTAGGTTATTTTCGTCCTCCCTAAGCATATTCTTGTCCAATTAGGCTTTTTAACTAATCTTGTGCATCCAATACGTTCATTTGTGTCATTGGATGATCAATTAGGTCATTTTCGTCCTCCCTAGGCATATTCTTGTCCAATTAGGGTTTTTAACCAATCTTGTGCATCCAATAGGTGTGTTTGTGTCATTGGATGATCAATTAGGTCATTTTCGTCCTCCCTAGGCTTATTCTTGTCCCATTAGGGTTTTTAACCGATCTTGTGCATCCAATAGGTGTGTTTGTGTCATTGGATGATTAATTTGGTCATTTTCGTCCTCCCTAGGCAAATTCTTGTCCAATTAGGGTTTTTAACCAATCTTGTGCATCCAATAGGTGTGTTTGTGTCATTGGATGATCAATTAGGTTATTTTCGTCCTCCCTAGGCATATTCTTGTCCAATTAGGGTTTTTAACTAATCTTGTGCATCCAATACGTTCATTTGTGTAATTGGATGATCAATTAGGTCATTTTCGTCCTCCCTAGGCACATTCTTGTCCAATTAGGGTTTTAAAGCAATCTTGTGCATCCAATAGGTGTGTTTGTGTCATTGGATGATCAATTAGGTCATTTTCGTCCTCCCTAGGCATATTCTTGTCCAATTAGGGTTTTTAACCAATCTTGTGCATCCAATAGGTGTGTTTGTGTCATTGGATGATCAATTAGGTCCTTTTCGTCCTCCCTAGGCATATTCTTGTCCAATTAGGGTTTTTAACCAATCTTGTGCATCCAATAGGTGTGTTTGTGTCATTGGATGATCAATTAGGTTATTTTCGTCCTCCCTAGGCTTATTCTTGTCCAATTAGGGTTTTTAACCAATCTTGTGCATCCAATAGGTGTGCTTGTGTCATTGGATGATCAATTAGGTCATTTTCGTCCTCCCTAGGCTTATTCTTGTCCGATTAGGATTTTTAACCAATCTTGTGCATCCGATAAGTTTGTTTGTGTCATTGAATTAATATTTAGGTCATTTTCGTCCTCCCTAGGCATATTCTTGTCCAATTAGGGTTTTTAACCAATCTTGTGCATCCAATTGGTGTGTTTGTGTCATTGGATGATCAATTAGGTCATTTTCGTCCTCCCTAGGCTTATTCTTGTCCAATTAGGGTTTTTAACCAATCTTGTGCATCCAATAGGTGTGTTTGTGTCATTGGATGATCAATTAGGTCATTTTCTTCCTCCCTAGGCATATTCTTGTCCAATTAGGGTTTTTAACCAATCTTGTGCATCCAATAGGTGTGTTTGTGTCATTGGATGATCAAATAGGTCATCTTCGTCCTCCCTAGGCTTATTCTTGTCCAATTAGGGTTTTTAACCAATCTTGTGCATCCGATAAGTTTGTTTGTGTCATTGAATTAATATTTAGGTCATTTTCGTCCTCCCTAGGCATATTCTTGTCCAATTAGGGTTTTTAACCAATCTTGTGCATCCAATTGGTGTGTTTGTGTCATTGGATGATCAATTAGGTCATTTTCGTCCTCCATAGGCTTATTCTTGTCCAATTACGGTTTTTAACCAATCTTGTGCATCGAATAAGTTCATTTGTGTCATTGGATTAACATTTAGGTCATTTTCGTCCTCCCTAGGCATATTCTTGTCCAATTAGGGTTTTTAACCAATCTTGTGCATCCAATAGGTGTGTTTGTGTCATTGGATGATCAATTAGGTCATTTACGTCCTCCCTAGGCTTATTCTTGTCCAATTATGGTTTTTAACCGATCTTGTGCATCCAATAGGTGTGTTTGTGTCATTGGATGATCAATTAGGTCATTTTCGTCCTCCCTAGGCATATTCTTGTCCAATTAGGGTTTTTAACCAATCTTGTGCATCCAATAGGTGTGTTTGTGTCATTGGATGATCAATTAGGTCATTTTCGTCCTCCCTAGGCTTATTCTTGTCCAATTAGGTTTTTTAATCGATCTTGTGTACCCAATAGGTGTGTTCGTATCATTGGATGATCAGTTAGGTTATTTTCGTCCTCCCTAGGCATATTCTTGTCCAATTATGGTTTTTAACCAATCTTTTGCATCCAATAGGTGTGTTTGTGTCATTGGATGATCAATTAGGTCATTTTCGTCCTCCCTAGACATATTCTTGTCCAATTAGGGTTTTTAACCAATCTTGTGCATCCAATAGGTGTGTTTGTGTCATTGGATGATCAATTAGGTCATTTTCGTCCTCCCTAGGCATATTCTTGTCCAATTAGGGTTTTTTAACGAATCTTGTGCATCCAATAAGTTCATTTGTGTCATTGGATTAACATTTAGGTCATTTTCTTCCTGCCTAGGCTTATTCTTGTCCAATTAGGGTTTTTAACCAATCTTGTGCATCCAATAGGTGTGTTTGTGTCATTGGATGATCAATTAGGTCATTTTCGTCCTCCCTAGGCTTATTCTTGTCCAATTAGGGTTTTTAACCAATCTTGTGCATCCAATAGGTGTGTTTGTGTCATTGGATGATCAATTAGGTTATTTTCGTCCTTCCTAGGCATATTCTTGTATAATTAGGGTTTTTAACCAGTCTTGTGCATCCAATAGGTGTGTTTGTGTCATTGAATGATCAATTAGGTCATTTTCGTTCTTCGAAGGCTTATTCTTGTCCAATTAGGGTTTTAAACCAATCTTGTGCATCCAATATGTTTATTTGTGTCATTGGATTAACATTTAGGTCATTTTCGTCCTCCCTAGGCATATTCTTGTCCAATTAGGGTTTTTAACCAATCTTGTGCATCCAATAGGTGTGTTTGTGTCATTGGATGATCAATTAGGTCATTTTCGTCCTCCCTAGGCTTATTCTTGTCCAATTAGGGTTTTTAACCAATCTTGTGCATCCAATAAGTTTGTTTATGTCATTGAATTAATATTTAGGTCATTTTCGTCCTCCCTAGGCATATTGTTGTCCAATTAGGGTTTTTAACCAATCTTGTGCATCCAATAGGTGTTTTTGTGTCACTAGATGATCAATTTAGGTCATTTTAGTTCTCCCTAGGCATATTCTTGTCCAATTAGGATTTTTAACCAATCTTGTGCATCCAATAGGTGTGTTTGTGTCATTGGATGATCAATTAGGTCATTTTCGTCCTCCCTAGGCTTATTCTTGTCCAATTAGGGTTTTTAACCAATCTTGTGCATCCAATAGGTGTGTTTGTGTCATTGGATGATCAATTAGGTCATTTTCGTCCTCCCTAGACTTATTCTTGTCCATTTAGGGTTTTTAACCAATCTTGTGCATCCAATAGGTGTGTTTGTGTCATTGGATGATCAATTAGGTCATTTTCGTCCTCCTTAGGCTTATTCTTGTCCAATTAGGGTTTTTAGCCAAACTTGTGCATCCAATAAGTTCATTTGTGTCATTGGATTAACATTTAGGTCATTTTCGTCCTCCCTAGGCATATTCTTGTCCAATTAGGGTTTTTAACCAATCTTTTGCATCGAATAAGTGTGTTTGTGACATTGGATGATCAATTAGGTCATTTTCGTCCTCCATAGGCTTATTCTTGTCCAATTAGGGTTTTTAACCATCTTGTGCATCCAATAACTTTGTTTGTGTCATTGAATTAATATTTAGGTCATTTTCCTCCTCCCTAGGCATATTCTTGTCCAATTAGGGTTTTTAACCAATCTTGTGCATCCAATAGGTGT
Source organism: Cicer pinnatifidum (assembly GCA_037974775.1). Lineage (NCBI taxonomy): Eukaryota > Viridiplantae > Streptophyta > Magnoliopsida > Fabales > Fabaceae > Cicer > Cicer pinnatifidum. Next base: position 55,956 of record JBBPBR010001234.1, on the reverse strand, counting down.
GTTTGTGTCATTGGATGATCAATTTGGTCATTTTCGTCCTCCCTAGGCTTATTCTTGTCCAATTAGGGTTTTTAACCAATCTTGTACATCTAATAAGTTCATTTGTGTCATTGGATTAACATTTAGGTCATTTTCGTCCTCCCTAGGCATATTCTTGTCCAATTAGGGTTTTTAACCCATCTTGTGCATCCAATAGGTGTGTTTGTGTCATTGGATGATCAATTAGGTCATTTTCGTCCTCCTTAGGCTTATTCTTGTCCAATTAAGGTTTTTAACCAATCTTGTGCATCCAATAGGTGTGTTTGTGTCATTGGATGATCAATTAGGTCATTTTCGTCCTCCCTAGGCATATTCTTGTCCAATTAGGGTTTTTAACCAATCTTGTGCATCCAATAGGTGTGTTTGTGTCATTGGATGATCAATTAGGTCATTTTCGTCCTCCCTAGGCTTATTCTCTTCCAATTAGGGTTTTTAACCAATCTTGTGCATCCAATAGGTGTGTTTGTGTCATTGGATGATCAATTAGGTCATTTTCGTCCTCCCTAGGCATATTCTTGTCTAATTAGGGTTTTTAACCAATCTTGTGCATCCAATAAGCTTGTCTGTTTCTTTGAATTAATATTTAGGTCATTTTCTTCCTCCCTAGGCATATTCTTGTCCAATTAGGGTTTTTAACCAATCTTGTGCATCCAATAGGTGTGTTTGTGTCATTGGATGATCAATTAGGTCATTTTCGTCCTCCCTAGGCATATTCTTGTCCAATTAGGGTTTTTAACCAATCTTGTGCATCCAATAGGTGTGTTTGTGTCATTGGATGATCAATTAGGTCATTTTCGTCCTCCCAAGGCATATTCTTGTCCAATTAGGGTTTTTAACCAATCTTGTGCATCCAATAGGTGTGTTTGTGTCATTGGATGATCAATTAGGTCATTTTCGTCCTCCCTAGGCATATTCTTGTCCTATTAGGGTTTTTAACCAATCTTGTGGATCCAATAAGTTTATTTGTGTCTTTGAATTAATATTTATGTCATTTTCGTCCTCCCCAGACATATTCTTGTCCAATTAGGATTTTTAACAAATCTTATGCATCCAATAGGTGTGTTTGTGTCAATGGATGATCAATTAGGTTATTTACGTCCTCCCTAGGCTTATTCTTGTCCAATTAAAGTTTTTAACCAATCTTGTGCATCCAATAACTTTGTTTGTGTCATTAAATTAATATTTAGGTCATTTTCGTCCTCCCTATGCATATTCTTGTCCAATTAGGGTTTTTAACCAATCTTGTGCATCCAATAGGTGTGTTTGTGTCATTGGATGATCAATTAGGTCATTTTCGTCCTCCCTAGGCTTATTCTTGTCCAATTAGGGTTTTTAACCAATCTTGTGCATCCAATAGGTGTGTTTGTGTCATTGGATGATCAATTAGGTCATTTTCGTCCTCCCTAGGCTTATTCTTATCCAATTAGGGTTTTTAACCAATCTTGTGCATCCAATAGGTGTGTTTGTGTCTTTGGATGATCAATTAGGTCATTTTCGCCCTCCGTAGGCCTATTCTTGTCCAATTAGGGTTTTTAACCAATCTATTGCATCCGATAAGTTTGTTTGTGTCATTGAATGAATATTTAGGTCATTTTCGTCCTTCCTAGGCATATTCTTGTCCAATTAGCGTTTTTAACCAATCTTGTGCATCCAATAGGTGTGTTTGTGTCATTGGATGATCAATTAGGTCATTTTCGTCCTCCCTAGGCATATTCTTATCCAATTACGGTTTTTAACCAATCTTGTGCATCCAATAGGTGTGTTTGTGTCATTGGATGATCAATTAGGTCATTTTCGTCCTCCCTAGGCATATTCTTGTCCAATTAGGGTTTTTAACCAATCTTGTGCATCCAATAAGTTGAGTTGTGTCATTGGATTAACATTTAGGTCATTTTCGTCCTCCCTAGTCTTATTCTTGTCCAATTAGGATTTTTAACTAATCTTGTCCATCCAATAAGTTCATTTGTGTCATTGGATGATCAATTAGGTCATTTCCGTCTTCCCTAGGCATATTCTTGTCCAATTAGGGTTTTTAACCAATCTTGTGCATCCAATAGGTGTGTTTGTGTCATTGGATGATCAATTAGGTCATTTTCGTCCTCCCTAGGCTTATTCTTGTCCAATTAGGGTTTTTAACCGATCTTGTGCATCCAATAGGTGTGTTTGTGTCATTGGATGATCAATTAGGTCATTTTCGTCCTCCCTAGGCATATTCTTGTCCAATTAGGGTTTTTAACCAATCTTGTGCATCCAATAGGTGTGTTTGTGTCATTGGATGATCAATTAGTTCGTTTTCGTCTTCCCTAGGCTTATTCTTGTCCAATTAGGGTTTTTAACCGATCTTGTGCATCCAATAAGTTGAGTTGTGTCATTGGATTAACATATAGGTCATTTTCGTTCTCCCTAGGCTTATTCTTGTCCAATTAGGGTTTTTAACCAATCTTGTGCCTCCAATAGGTGTGTTTGTGTCATTGGATGATCAATTAGGTCAATTTCGTCCTCCCTAGGCTTATTCTTGTCCAATTAGGGTTTTTAACCAATCTTGTGCATCCAATAGGTGTGTTTGTGTCATTGGATGATCAATTAGGTCATTTTCGTCCTCCCTAGGCATATTCTTGTCCAATTAGGGTTTTTAACCAATCTTGTGCATCCAATAGGTGTGTTTGTGTCATTGGATGATCAATTAGGTCATTTTCGTCCTCCCTGAGCATATTCTTGTCCAATTAGGGTTTTTAACGAATCTTGTGCATCCAATAGGTGTGTTTGTGTCATTGGATGATCAATTAGGTCATTTTCGTCCTCCCTAGGCATATTCTTGTCCAATTAGGGTTTTTAACCAATCTTGTGCATCCAATAAGTCGAGTTGTGTCATTGGATTAACATTTAGGTCATTTTCGTCCTCCCTAGGCTTATTCTTGTCCAATTAGGGTTTTTAATCGATCTTGTGCATCCAATAGGTGTGTTTGTGTCATTGGATGATCAATTAGGTCATTTTCGTCCTCCCTAGGCATATTCTTGTCCAATTAGGGTTTTTAACCAATCTTGTGCATCCAATAGGTGTGTTTGTGTCATTGGATGATCAATTAGGTCATTTTCGTCCTCCCTAGGCATATTCTTGTCCAATTAGGGTTTTTAACCAATCTTGTGCATCCAATAGGTGTGTTTGTGTCATTGGATGATCAATTAGGTCATTTTCGTCCTCCCTAGGCTTATTCTTGTCCAATTAGGGTTTTTAACCAATCTTGTGCATCCTATAGGTGTGGTTGTGTCATTGGATGATCAATTAGGTCATTTTCGTCCTCCCTATGCTTATTCTTGTCCAACTAGGGTTTTTAACCAATCTTGTGCATCCAATAAGTTTGTTTGTGTCATTGAATTAATATTTAGGTGACTTTCGTCCTCCCTAGGCATATTCTTGTCCAATTAGGGTTTTTAACCAATCTTGTGCATCCAATAGGTGTGTTTGTGTCATTGGATGATCAATTAGGTCATTTTCGTCCTCCCTAGGCATATTCTTGTCCAATTAGGGTTTTTAACCAATCTTGTGCATCCAATAGGTGTGTTTGTGTCATTGGATGATCAATTAGGTCATTTTCGTCCTTCCTAGGCTTATTCTTGTCCAATTAGGGTTTTTAACCAATCTTGTGCATCCAATAAATTGAGTTGTGTCATTGGATTAACATTTAGGTCATTTTCGTCCTCCCTAGGCTTATTCTTGTCCAATTAGGGTTTTTAACCAATCTTGTGCATCCAATAGGTGTGTTTGTGTCATTGGATGATCAATTAGGTCATTTTCGTCCTCCCTAGGCATATTCTTGTCCAATTAGGGTTTTTAACCAATCTTGTGCATCCAATAGGTGTGTTTGTGTCATTGGATGATCAATTAGGTCATTTTCGTCCTCCCTAGGCATATTCTTGTCCAATTAGGGTTTTTAACGAATCTTGTGCATCCAATTGGTGTGTTTGTGTCATTGGATGATCAATTAGGTCATTTTCGTCCTCCCTAGGCTTATTCTTGTCCAATTTGGGTTTTTGACCAATCTTGTGCATCCAATAAGTTGAGTTGTGTCATTGGATGATCAATTAGGTCATTTTCGTCCTACGTAGGCTTATTCTTGCCCAATTAGGGTTTTTAACCAATCTTGTGCATCCAATAAGTTGAGTTGTGTCATTGGATTAACATTTAGGTCATTTTCGTCCTCCCTAGGCTTATTTTCTCCGATTAGGGTTTTTAACCAATCTTGTGCATCCAATAAGTTCATTTGTGTCATTGGATTAACATTTAGGTCATTTTCGTCCTCCCTAGGCATATTGTTGTCCAATTAGAGTTTTAGAGCAATCTTGTGCATCCAATAGGTGTGTTTGTGTCATTGGATGATCAATTAGGTTATTTTCGTCCTCCCTAGGCTTATTCTTGTCCAATTAGGGTTTTTAACTAATCTTGTGCATCCAATAAGTTCATTTGTGTCATTGGATGATCAATTAGGTCATTTTCGTCCTCCCTAGGCATATTCTTGTCAAATTAGGGTTTTTAACCAATCTTGTGCATCCAATAAGTTGAGTTGTGTCATTGGATTAACATTTACGTCATTTTCGTCCTCCCTAGGGATATTCTTGTCCAATTAGGGTTTTTAACCAATCCTGTGCATCCAATAGGTGTGTTTGTGTCATTGGATGATCAAATAGGTCATTTTCGTCCTCCCTAGGCATATTCTTGTCCAATTAGGGTTTTTAACGAATCTTGTGCATCCAATTGGTGTGTTTGTGTCATTGGATGATCATTTAGGTTATTTTCGTTCTCCCTAGGCTTATTCTTGTCCAATTAGGGTTTTAACCAATCTTGTGCATCCAATAGGTTGAGTTGTGTCATTGGATAAACATTTAGGTCATTTTCGTCCTCCTTAGGCTTATTCTTGTCCAATTAGGGTTTTTAACCAATCTTGTGCATCCAATAGGTGTGTTTGTGTCATTGGATGATCAATTAGGTCATTTTCGTCCTCCCTAGGCTTATTCATGCCCAATTAGGGTTTCTAACCAATCTTGTGCTTCCAATAAGTTGAGTTGTGTCATTCGATTAACATTTAGGTCATTTTCGTCCTCCCAAGGCTTATTTTGTTCGATTAGGCTTTTTAACCAATCTTTTGCATCCAATAAGTTAATTTGTGTCATTGGATTAACATTTAGGTCATTTTCGTCCTCCCTAGGCTTATTCTTTCCCAATTAGGATTTTTAACCAATCTTGTGCATCCAATTGGTGTGTTTGTGTCATTGGATGATCAATTAGGTCATTTTCGTCCTCCCTAGGCTTATTCTTGTCCAATTAGGGTTTTTAACCAATCTTGTGCATCCAATAGATGTGTTTGTGTCATTGGATGATCGATTAGGTCATTTTCGTCCTCCCTAGGCATATTCTTGTCCAATTAGGGTTTTTAACCAATCTTGTGCATCCAATAGGTGTGTTTGTGTCATTGGATGATCAATTAGGTCATTTTCGTCCTCCCTAGGCATATTCTTGTCCAATTAGGGTTTTTAACCAATCTTGGGCATCCAATAGGTGCGTTTGTGTCATTGGATGATCAATTAGGTCATTTTCGTCCTCCCAAGGCTTATTCATGCCCAATTAGGGTTTTTAACCAATCTTGTGCTTCCAATAAGTTGAGTTGTGTCATTGGATTAACATTTAGGTCATTTTCGTCCTCCCTAGGCTTATTTTGTCCGATTAGAGTTTTTAACCAATCTTGTGCATCCAATAAGTTCATTTGTGTCATTGGATTAACATTTAGGTCATTTTCGTCCTCCCTCGGCATATTCTTGTCCAATTATAGTTTTAGACCAATCTTGTGCATCCAATAGGTGTGTTTGTGTCATTGGATGATCAATTAGGTTATTTTCGTCCTCCCTAGGCTTATTCTTGTCCAATTAGGGTTTTTAACAAATCTTGTGCATCCAATAAGTTCATTTGTGTAATTGGATGATCAATTAGGTCATTTTCGTCCTCCCTAGGCATATTCTTGTCAAATTAGGGTTTTTAACCAATCTTGTGCATCCAATAAGTTGAGTTGTGTCATTGGATTAACATTTAGGTCATTTTCGTCCTCCCTAGGCATATTCTTGTCCAATTAGAGTTTTTAACCAATCTTGTGCATCCAATAGGTGTGTTTGTGTCATTGGATGATCAATTAGGTCATTTTCGTCCCCCCCTAGGCTTATTCTTGCCCAATTAGGGTTTTTAACCAATCTTGTGCATCCAATAAGTTGAGTTGTGTCATTGGATTAACATTTAGGTCATTTTCGTCCTCCCTAGGCTTATTCTTGTCCAATTAGGGTTTTTAACCAATCTTGTGCATCCAATAGGTGTTTTTGTGTCATTGGATGATCAATTAGGTTATTTTTGTCCTCCCTAGGCTTATTCTTGTCCAATTAGGGTTTTTAACTAATCTTGTGCATCCAATAAGTTCATTTGTGTAATTGGATGATCAATTAGGTCATTTTCGTCCTCCCTAGGCATATTCTTGTCAAATTAGGGTTTTTAACAAATCTTGTCCATCCAATAAGTTGAGTTGTGTCATTGGATGAACATTTAGGTCATTTTCGTCCTCCCTAGGCATATTCTTTCCCAATTAGGGTTTTTAACCAATCTTGTGCATCCAATTGGTGTGTTTGTGTCATTGGATGATCAATTAGGTCATTTTCGTTCTCCCTAGGCTTATTCTTGTCCAATTAGGGTTTTTAACCAATCTTGTGCATCCAATAGGTGTGTTTGTGTCATTGGATGATCAATTAGGTCATTTTCGTCCTCCCTAGGCTTATTCTTGCCCAATTAGGGTTTTTAACCAATCTTGTGCATCCAATAAGTTGAGTTGTGTCATTGGATTAACATTTAGGTCATTTTCGTCCTCCCTAGGCTTATTTTGTCCGATTAGGGTTTTTTACCAATCTTGTGCATCCAATAAGTTCATTTGTGTCATTGGAATAACATTTAGGTCATTTTCGTCCTCCCTAGGCATATTCTTGTCCAATTAGAGTTTTAGACCAATCTTGTGCATCCAATAGGTGGGTTTGTGTCATTGGATGACCAATTAGGTTATTTTCGTCCTCCCTAGGCATATTCTTGTCCAATTTGGGTTTTTAACGAATCTTGTGCATCCAATTGGTGTGTTTGTGTCATTGGATGATCAATTAGGTCATTTTCGTCCTCCCTAGGCTTATTCTTGTCCAATTAGGGTTTTTAACCAATCTTGTGCATCCAATAAGTTGAGTTGTGTCATTGGAATAACATTTAGGTCATTTTCGTCCTCTCTAGGCTTATTCTTGTCCAATTAGGGTTTTTAACCAATCTTGTGCATCCAATAGGTGTGTTTGTGTCATTGGATGATCAATTAGGTTATTTTCGTCCTCCCTAGGCTTATTCTTGTCCAATTAGGGTTTTTAACCAATCTTGTGCATCCAATAGGTGTGTTTGTTTCATTGGATGACCAATTAGGTCATTTTCGTCCTCCCTAGGCATATTCTTGTCCAATTAGGTGTTTTTGTGGCAATGGATGATCAATTAGGTCATTTTCGTCCTCCCTAGGCTTATTCGAGTCAAATTAGGGTTTTTAACCAATCTTGTGCATCCAATAGGTGTGTTTGTGTCATTGGATGATCAATTAGGTCATTTTCGTCCTCCCTAGGCTTATTCTTGTCCAATTAGGGTTTTTAACCAATCTTGTGCATCCAATAGGTGTGTTTGTGTCATTGGATGATCAATTAGGTCATTTTCGTCCTCCCTAGGCATATTCTAGTCCAATTAGGGTTTTTAACCAATCTTGTGCATCCAATAAGTTGAGTTGTGTTATTGGATTAACATTTACGTCATTTTCGTCCTCCCTAGGCATATTCTTGTCCAATTAGGGTTTTTAACCAATCTTGTGCATCCAATAGGTGTGTTTGAGTCATTGGATGATCAATTAGGTCATTTTCGTCCTCCCTAGGCATTTTCTTGTCTAATTAGGGTTTTTAACGAATCTTGTGCATCCAATTGGTGTGTTTGTGTCATTGGATGATCAATTAGGTCATTTTCGTCCTCCCTAGGGTTATTCTTGTCCAATTAGGGTTTTTAACCAATCTTGTGCATCTAATAGGTATGTTTGTGTCATTGGATGATCAATTAGGTCATTTTCTTCTTCCCTAGGCTTATTCTTGTCCAATTAGGGTTTTTAACCAATCTTGTGCATCTAATAGGTGTGTTTGTGTCATTGGATGATCAATTAGGTCATTTTCGTCGTCCCTAGGCTTATTCTTGTCCAATTAGGGTTTTTAACCAATCTTGTGCATCCAATAAGTTGAGTTGTGTCATTGGATTAACATTTAGGTCATTTTCGTCATCCCTAGGCTTATTCATGTCCAATTAGGGTTTTTTACCAATCTTGTGCATCCAATAGGTGTGTTTGTGTCATTGGATGATCAATTAGGTCATTTTCGTCCTCCATAGGCTTATTCTTGTCCAATTAGGGTTTTTAACCAATCTTGTGCATCCAATAAGTTGAGTTGTGTCATTGGATTAACATTTAGGTCATTTTCGTCCTCCCTAGGCTTATTCTTGTCCAATTAGGGTTTTTAACCAATCTTGTGCATCCAATAAGTTCATTTGTGTCATTGGATTAACATTTATGTCGTTTTCGTCCTCCCTAGGCATATTCTTGTCCAATTAGGGTTTTTAACCAATCTTGTGCATCCAATAGGTGTGTTTGTGTCATTGGATGATCAATTAGGTCATTTTCGTCCTCCCTAGGCTTATTCTTGTCCAATTAGGGTTTTTAACCAATCTTGTGCATCCAATAGGTGTGTTTGTGTCATTGGATGATCAATTAGGTCATTTTCGTCCTCCCTAGGCATATTCTTGTCCAATTAGGGTTTTTAACCAATCTTGTGCATCCAATAGGTGTGTTTGTGTCATTGGATGATCAATTAGGTCACTTTGATCCTCCCTAGGCTCATTCTTGTCCAATTAGGGTTTTTAACCAATCTTGTGCATCCAATAGGTGTGTTTGTGTTATTGGATGATCAATTAGGTCATTTTCGTCCACCCTAGGCTTATTCTTGTCCAAATAGGGTTTTTAAACAATTTTGTGCATCCAATAGGTGTGTTTGTGTCATTGGATGATCAATTAGGTCATTTTCGTCCTCCCTAGGCTTATTCTTGTCCAATTAGGGTTTTTAACCAATCTTGTGCATCCAATAGGTGTGTTTGTGTCATTGGATGATCAATTAGGTCATTTTCGTCCTCCCTAGGCATATTCTTGTCCAATTAGGGTTTTTAACCAATATTGTGGATTCAATAGGTGTGTTTGTGTCTTTGGATGATCAATTAGGTCATTTTCGTCCTCCCTAGGCTTATTCTTGTCCAATTAGGGTTTTTAACCAATCTTGTGCTTCCAATAGGTGTGTTTGTGTCATTGGATGATCAATTAGGTCATTTTCGTCCTCCCTAGGCTTATTCTTGTCCAATTACGGTTTTTAACCAATCTTGTGCATCCAATAGGTGTGTTTGTGTCATTGGATGATCAATTAGGTCATTTTTGTCCTCCCTAGGCTTATTCTTGTCCAATTAGGGTTTTTAACCAATCTTGTGTATCCAATAAGTTTGTTTTTGTCATTGAATTAATATTTAGGTCATTTTCGTCCTCCCTAGGCATATTCTTGTCCAATTAGGGTTTTTAACCAATCTTGTGCATCCAATAGGTGTGTTTGTGTCATTGGATGATCAATTAGGTCATTTTCGTCCTCCCTAGGCTTATTCTTGTCCAATTAGGGTTTTTAACCAATCTTGTGCATCCAATAGGTGTGTTTGTGTCATTGGATGATCAATTAGGTCATTTTCGTCCTCCCTAGGCTTATTGTTGTCCAATTAGGGTTTTTAACCAATCTTGTGCATCCAATAAGTTGAGTTGTGTCATTGGATTAACATTTAGGTCATTTTCATTCTCCCTAGGCTTATTCTTGTCCAATTAGGGTTTTTAACCAATCTTGTGCATCCAATAGGTGTGTTTGTGTTATTGGATGATCAATTAGGTCATTTTCGTCCTCCCTAGGCTTATTCTTGTCCAATTAGGGTTTTTAACCAATCTTGTGCATCTAATAGGTGTGTTTGTGTCATTGGATGATCAATTAGGTCATTTTCGTCCTCCCTAGACTTATTCTTGTCCAATTAGGGTTTTTAACCAATCTTGTGCATCCGATAAGTTTGTTTGTGTCATTGAATTAATATTTAGGTCATTTTCATCCTCCCTAGGCATATTCTTGTCCAATTAGGGTTTTTAACCAATCTTGTGCATCCAATAGGTGTGTTTGTGTCATTGGATGATCAATTAGGTCATTTTCGTCCTCCATAGGCTTATTCTTGTCCAATGAGGGTTTTTAACCAATCTTGTGCAGCCAATAAGTTGATTTGTGTCATTGGATTAACATTTATGTCATTTTGTCCTCCCTAGGCATATTCTTGTCCAATTAGGGTTTTTAACCAATCTTGTGCATCCAATAGGTGCGTTTGTGTCATTGGATGATCAATTAGGTAATTTTCGTCCTCCCTAGGCTTATTCTGGTCCAAATAGGGTTTTTAACGAATCTTGTGCATCCAATAGGTGTGTTTGTGTCATTGGATGATCAATTAGGTCATTTTCGTCCTCCCTAGGCATATTCTTGTCCAATTAGGGTTTTTAACCAATCTTGTGCATCCAATAGGTGTGTTTGTGTCATTGGATGATCAATTAGGTCATTTTCGTCCTCCCTAGGCATATTCTTGTCCAATTAGGATTTTTAACCGATCTTGTGCATCCAATAGGTGTGTTTGTGTCATTGGATGATCAATTAGGTCATTTTCGTCCTCCCTAGGCATATTCTTGTCCAATTAGGGTTTTTAACCAATCTTGTGCATCCAATAGGTGTGTTTGTGTCATTGGATGATCAATTAGGTCATTTTCGTCCTCTCTAGGCTTATTCTTGTCCAATTAGGGTTTTTAACCGATCATGTGCATCCAATAGGTGTGCTTGTGTCATTGGATGATCAATTAGGTCATTTACGTCCTCCCTAGGCTTATTCTTGCCCAATTAGGGTTTTTAACCAATCTTGTGCATCCAATAACTTTGTTTGTGTCATTGAATTAATATTTAGGTCATTTTCGTCCTCCCTAGGCATATTCTTGTCCAATTAGGGTTTTATACCAATCTTGTGCATCCAATAGGTGTGTTTGTGTCATTGGATGATCAATTAGGTTATTTTCGTCCTCCCTAGGCTTATTCTTGTCCAATTAGGGTTTTTAACCAATCTTGTGCATCCAATAAGTTGAGTTGTGTCATTGGATTAACATTTAGGTCATTTTCGTTCTCCCTACGCTTATTCTTGTCCAATTAGGGTTTTTAACCAATCTTGTGCATCCAATAGGTGTGCGTGTGTCATTGGATGATCAATTAGGTCATTTTCGTCGTCCCTAGGCTTATTCTTGTCCAATTAGGGTTTTTAACCAATGTTGTGCATCCGATAAGTTTGTTTGTGTCATTGAATTAATATTTAGGTCATTTTCGTCCTCCTTAGGCATATTCTTGTCCAATTAGGGTTTTTAACCAATCTTGTGCATCCAATAAGTTGAGTTGTGTCATTGGATTAACTTTTAGGTCATTTTCGTTCTCCCTACGCTTATTCTTGTCCAATTAGGGTTTTTAACCAATCTTGTGCACCCAATAGGTGTGTTTGTGTCATTGGATGATCAATTAGGTCATTTTCGTCCTCCCTAGGCATATTCTTGTCCAATTAGGGTTTTTAACCAATCTTGTGCATCCAATAGGTGTGTTTGTGTCATTGGATGATCAATTAGGTCATTTTCGTCCTCCCTAGGCATATTCTTGTCCAATTTGGGTTTTTAACGAATCTTGTGCATCCAATTGGTGTGTTTGTGTCATTGGATGATCAATTAGGTCATTTTCGTCCTCCCTAGGCTTATTCTTGTCCAATTAGGGTTTTTAACCAATCTTGTGCATCCAATAAGTTGAGTTGTGTCATTGGAATAACATTTAGGTCATTTTCGTCCTCCTTAGGCATATTCTTGTCCAATTAGAGTTTTAGACCAATCTTGTGCATCCAATAGGTGTGTTTGTGTCATTGGATGATCAATTAGGTTATTTTCGTCCTCCCTAGGCTTATTCTTGTCCAATTAGGGTTTTTAACAAATCTTGTGCATCCAATTAGTTCATTTGTGTCATTGGATGATCAATTAGGTCATTTTCGTCCTCCCTAGGCATATTGTTGTCCAATTAGGGTTTTTAACCAATCTTGTGCATCCAATAGGTGTGTTTGTGTCATTGGATGATCAATTAGGTTATTTTCGTCCTCCCTAGGCTTATTCTTGTCCAATTAGGGTTTTAACTAATCTTGTGCATCCAATTGGTGTGTTTGTGTCATTGGATGATCAATTAGGTCATTTTAGTCCTCCCTAGGCATATTCTTGTCCAATTAGAGTTTTTAACGAATCTGGTGCATCCAATTGGTGTGTTTGTGTCATTGGATGATCAATTAGGTCATTTTCGTCCTCCCTAGGCTTATTCTTGTCCAATTAGTGTTTTTAACCAATCTTGTGCATCCAATAAGTTGAGTTGTGTCATTGGATTAACATTTAGGTCATTTTCGTCCTCCCTAGGCTTATTCTTTTCCAGTTAGGGTTTTTAACCAATCTTGTGCATCCAATAGGTGTGTTTGTGTCATTGGATGATCAATTAGGTAACTTTCGTCCTCCCTAGGCTTATTCTTGCCCAATTAGGATTTTTAACCATTCTTGTGCATCCAATAAGTTGAGTTGTGTCATTGGATTAACATTTAGGTCATTTTCGTCCTCCCTAGGCTTATTCTTGTCCAATTAGGGTTTTTAACCAATCTTGTGCATCCAATAGGTGTGTTTGTGTCATTGGATGATCAATTAGGTCATTTTCGTCCTCCCTAGGCTTATTCTTTCCCAATTAGGGTTTTTAACCAATCTTGTGCATGCAATAAGTTGAGTTGTGTCATTGGATTAACATTTAGTTCATTTTCGTCCTCCCTAGGCTTATTCTTGTCCAATTAGGGTTTTTAACCAATCTTGTGCATCCAATAAGTTCATTTGTGTCATTGGATTAACATTTAGGTAATTTTCGTCCTCCCTAGGCATATTCTTGTTTAATTAGAGTTTTAGACCAATCTTGTGCATCCAATAGGTGTGTTTGTGTCATTGGATGATCAATTAGGTTATTTTCGTCCTCCCTAGGCTTATTCTTGTCCAATTAGGGTTTTTAACTAATCTTGTGCATCCAATAAGTTCATTTGTAACATTGGATGATCAATTTGGTCATTTTCGTCCTCCCTAGGCATATTCTTGTCTAATTAGGGTTTTTAACCAATCTTGTGCATCCAATAGGTGTGTTTGTGTCATTGGATGATCAATTAGGTTATTTTCGTCCTCCCTAGGCTTATTCTTGTCCAATTAGGGTTTTTAACTAATCTTGTGCATCCAATTGGTGTGTTTGTGTCATTGGATGATCAATTAGGTCATTTTAGTCCTCCCTAGGCATATTCTTGTCCAATTAGGGTTTTTAACGAATCTTGTGCATCCAATTGGTGTGTTTGTGTCATTGGATGATCAATTAGGTCATTTTCGTCCTCCCTAGGCTTATTCTTGTCCAATTAGTGTTTTTAACCAATCTTGTGCATCCAATAAGTTTAGTTGTGTCATTGGATTAACATTTAGGTCATTTTCGTCCTCCCTAGGCTTATTCTTGTCCAATTAGGGTTTTTAACCAATCTTGTGCATCCAATAAGTTCATTTGTGTCATTGGATGATCAATTAGGTTATTTTCGTCCTCCCTAGGCTTATTCTTGTCCAATTAGGGTTTTTAACTAATCTTGTGCATCCAATAAGTTCATTTCTGTCATTGGATGATCAATTAGGTCATTTTTGTCCTCCCTAGGCATATTCTTGTCTAATTAGGGTTTTTAACCAATCTTGTGCATCCAATAGGTGTGTTTGTGTCATTGGATGATCAATTAGGTCATTTTCGTCCTCCCTAGGCTTATTCTTGTCCTATTAGGGTTTTTAACCAATCTTGTGCATCCAATAGGTGTGTGTGTGTCATTGGATGATCAATTAGGTCATTTTCGTCCTCCATAGGCTTATTCTTGTCCAATTAGGGTTTTTAACCAATCTTGTGCATCCAATAAGTTGAGTTGTGTCATTGGATTAACATTTAGGTCATTTTCGTCCTCCCTAGGCTTATTCTTGTCCAATTAGGGTTTTTAACCAATCTTGTGCATCCAATAGGTGTGTTTGTGTCATTGGATGATCAATTAGGTCATTTTCGTTCTCCATAGGCTTATTCTTGTCCAATTAGGGTTTTTAACCAATCTTGGGCATCCAATAAGTTGAGTTGTGTCATTGGATTAACATTTAGGTCATTTTCGTCCTCCCTAGGCTTATTCTTGTCCAATTAGGGTTTTTAACCAATCTTGTGCATCCAATAGGTGTGTTTGTGTCATTGGATGATCAATTAGGTCATTTTCGTCCTCCCTAGGCTTATTCTTTCCCAATTAGGGTTTATTACCAATCTTGTGCATCCAATTGGTGTGTTTGTGTCATTGGATGATCAATTAGGTTATTTTCGTCCTCCCTAGGCTTATTCTTGTCCAATTAGGGTTTTTAATCAATCTTGTGCATCCAATAGGTGTGTTTGTGTCATTGGATGATCAATTAGGTCATTTTCGTCCTCCCTAGGCTTATTCTTGCCCAATTAGGGTTTTTAACCAATCTTGTGCATCCAATTGGTGTGTTTGTGTCATTGGATGATCAATTAGGTCATTTTCGTCCTCCCTAGGCTTATTCTTGCCCAATTAGGGTTTTTAACCAATCTTGTGCATCCAATAAGTTGAGTTGTGTCATTGGATTAACATTTAGGTCATTTTCGTCCTCCCTAGGCTTATTCTTGTCCAATTAAGGTTTTTAACAAATCTTGTGCATCCAATAAGTTCATTTGTGTCATTGGATTAACATTTAGGTCATTTTCGTCCTCCCTAGGCATATTCTTGTCCAATTAGAGTTTTAGACCAATCTTGTGCATCCAATAGGTGTGTTTGTGTCATTGGATGATAAATTAGGTTATTTTCGTCCTCCCTAGCCTTATTCTTGTCCAATTAGGGTTTTTAACTAATCTTGTGCATCCAATAAGTTTGTTTGTGTCATTGAATTAATATTTAGGTCATTTTCGTCCTCCCTAGGCATATTCTTGTCCAATTAGGGTTTTTAACCAATCTTGTGCATCCAATAGGTGTGTTTGTGTCATTGGATGATCAATTAGGTCATTTTCGTCCTCCCTAGGCCTATTCTTGTCCAATTAGGGTTTTTAACCAATCTTGTGCATCCAATAGGTGTGTTGTGTCATTGGATGATCAATTAGGTCATTTTCGTCCTCCCTAGGCATATTCTTGTCCAATTAGGGTTTTTAACCAATCTTGTGCATCCAATAACTTTGTTTGTGTCATTAAATTAATATTTAGGTCATTTTTGTCCTCCCTAGGCATATTCTTGTCCAATTAGGGTTTTTAACCAATCTTGTGCAACCAATAACTTTGTTTGTGTCATTAAATTAATATTTAGGTCATTTTCGTCCACCCTAGGCATATTCTTGTCCAATTAGGGTTTTTAACCAATCTTGTGCATCCAATAGGTGTGTTTGTGTCATTGGATGATCAATTAGGTCATTTTCGTCCTCCATAGGCTTATTCTTGTCCAATTAGGGTTTTTAACCAATCTTGTGCATCCAATAAGTTGAGTTGTGTCATTGGATTAACATTTAGGTCATTTTCGTCCTCCCTAGGCTTATTCTTGTCCAATTAGGGTTTTTAACCAATCTTGTGCATCCAATAGGTGTGTTTGTGTCATTGGATGATCAATTAGGACATTTTCGTCCTCCATAGGCTTATTCTTGTCCAATTAGGGTTTTTAACCAATCTTGTGCATCCAATAAGTTGAGTTGTGTCATTGGATTAACATTTAGGTCTTTTTCGTCCTCCCTAGGCTTATTCTTGTCCAATTAGGGTTTTTAACCAATCTTGTGCATCCAATAGGTGTGTTTGTGTCATTGGATGATCAATTAGGTCATTTTCGTCCTCCATAGGCTTATTCTTGTCCAATTAGAATTTTTAACCAATCTTGTGCATCCAATAAGTTGAGTTGTGTCATTGGATTAACATTTAGGTCATTTTCGTCCTCCCTAGGCTTATTCTTGTCCAATTAGGGTTTTTAACCAATCTTGTGCATCCAATAGGTGTGTTTGTGTCATTGGATGATCAATTAGGTCATTTTCGTCCTCCCTAGGCATATTCTTGCCCAATTAGAGTTTTAGACCAATCTTGTGCATCCAAAAGGTGTGTTTGTGTCATTGGATGATCAATTAGGTTATTTTCGTCCTCCCTAGGCTTATTCTTGTCCAATTAGGGTGTTTAACTAATCTTGTGCATCCAATAAGTTCATTTGTGTCATTGGATGATCAATTAGGTCATTTTCGTCCTCCCTAGGCATATTCTTGTCTAATTAGGGTTTTTAACCAATCTTGTGCATCCAATAGGTGTGTTTGTGTCATTGGATGATCAATTAGGTCATTTTCGTCCTCCCTAGGCTTATTCTTGTCCTATTAGGGTTTTTAACCAATCTTGTGCATCCAATAGGTGTGTTTGTGTCATTGGATGATCAATTAGGTCATTTTCCTCCTCCCTAGGCTTATTCTTGTCCAATTAGGGTTTTTAACCAATCTTGTGCATCCAATAAGTTTGTTTGTGTCATTGAATTAATATTTAGGTCATTTTCGTCCTCCCTAGGCATATTCTTGTCCAATTAGGGTTTTTAACCAATCTTGTGCATCCAATAGTCGTGTTTGTGTCATTGGATAATCAATTAGGTCATTTTCGTCCTCCCTAGGCTTATTCTTGTCCAATTAGGGTTTTTAACCAATCTAGTGCATCCAATAAGTTTGTTTGTGTCATTGAATTAATATTTAGGTCATTTTCGTCCTCCCTAGGCATATTCTTGTCCAATTAGGGTTTTTAACCAATCTTGTGCATCCAATAGGTGTGTTTGTGTCATTGGATGATCAATTAGGTCATTTTCGTCCTCCCTAGGCTTATTCTTGTCCAATTAGAGATTTTAACCAATCTTGTGCATCCAATAGGTGTGTTTGTGTCATTGGATGATCAATTAGGTCATTTTCGTCCTCCCTAGGCATATTCTTGTCCAATTAGGGTTTTTAACCAATCTTGTGAATCCAATAGGTGTGTTTGTGTCATTGGATGATCAATTAGGTCATTTTCGTCCGCCCTAGTCATATTCTTGTCCAATTAGGGTTTTTAACGAATCTTGTGCATCCAATAGGCGTGTTTGTGTCATTGGATGATCAATTAGTTCTTTTTCGTCCTCCCTAGGCTTATTCTTGTCCAATTAGGGTTTTTAACCAATCTTGTGCATCCAATAAGTTGAGTTGTGTCATTGGATTAACATTTAGGTCATTTTCGTCCTCCCTAGGCTTATTCTTGTCCAATTAGGGTTTTTAACCAATCTCGTGCATCCAATAGGTGTGTTTGTGTCATTGGATGATCAATTAGGTAACTTTCGTCCTCCCTAGGCTTATTCTTGCCCAATTAGGGTTTTTAACCATTCTTGTGCATCCAATAAGTTGAGTTGTGTCATTGGATTAACATTTAGGTCATTTTCGTCCTCCCTAGGCTTATTCTTGTCCAATTAGGGTTTTTAACCAATCTTGTGCATCCAATAGGTGTGTTTGTGTCATTGGATGATCAATTAGGTCATTTTCGTCCTCCATAGGCTTATTCTTGTCCAATTAGGGTTTTTAACCAATCTTGTGCATCCAATAGGTGTGTTTGTGCCATTCGATGATCAATTATGTCGTTTTTGTCCTCCCTAGGCTTATTCTTGTCCAATTAGGGTTTTTAACCAATCTTGTGCATCCAATAGGTGTGTTTGTGTCATTGGATGATCAATTAGGTCATTTTCGTCCTCCCTAGGCTTATTCTTGTCCAATTAGGGTTTTTAACCAATGTTATGCATCCAATAAGTTCGTTTGTGTCATTAAATTAACATTTAGGTCATTTTCGTCCTCCCTAGGCTTATTCTTTTCCAATTAGGGTTTTTAACCAATCTTGTGCATCCAATAGGTGTGTTTGTGTCATTGGATGATCAATTAGGTCATTTTCGTCCTCCCTAGGCTTATTCTTGTCCAATTAGAGTTTTTAACCAATCTTGTGCATCCAATAACTTTGATTGTGTCATTGAATTAATATTTAGGTCATTTTCGTCCTCCCTAGGCATATTCTTGTCCAATTAGGGTTTTTAACCAATCTTGTGCATCCAATAGGTGTGTTTGTGTCATTGGATGATCAATTAGGTCATTTTCGTCCTCCCTAGGCTTATTCTTGTCCAATTAGGGTTTTTAACAAATCTTGTGCATCCAATAAGTTCATTTGTGTCATTGGATGATCAATTAGGTCATTTTCGTCCTCCCTAGGCATATTCTTGTCCAACAAGGGCTTTTAACCATTCTTGTGCTTCCAATAGGTGTGTTTGTGTCATTGGATGATCAATTAGGTCATTTTCGTCCTCACTAGGCTTATTCTTGTCCAATTAGGGTTTTTAACCAATCTTGTGCATCCAATAGGTGTGTTTGTGTCATTGGATGATCAATTAGGTCATTTTCGTCTTCCCTAGGCTTATTCTTGTCCAATTAGGGTTTTTAACCAATCTTGTGCATCCAATAACTTTGTTTGTGTCATTGAATTAATATTTAGATCATTTTCGTCCTCCCTAGGCATATTCTTGTCCAATTAGGGTTTTTAACCAATCTTGTGCATCCAATAGGTGTGTTTGTGTCATTGGATGATCAATTAGGTCATTTTCGCCCTCCCTAGGCTTATTCTTGTCCAAATAGGGTTTTTAACCAATCTTGTGCATCCAAAAACTTTGTTTGTGTCATTGAATTAATATTTAGGTCATTTTCGTGCTCCCTAGGCATATTCTTGTCCAATTAGGGTTTTTAACTAATCTTGTGCATCCAATAGGTGTGTTTGTGTCATTGGATGATCAATTAGGTCATTTTTGCCCATTAACATTTAGGTCATTTTCGTCCTTCCTAGGCATATTCTTATCCAATTAGGGTTTTTAACCAATCTTGTGCTTCCAATAGGTGTGTTTGTGTCATTTGATGATCAATTAGGTCATTTTCGTCCTCCCTAGGCTTATTCTTGTCCAATTAGGGTTTTTAACCAATCTTGTGCATCCAACAAGTTTGTTTATGTCATTGAATTAATATTTAGGTCATTTTCGTCCTCCCTAGGCATATTCTTGTCCAATTAGGGTTTTTAACCAATCTTGTGCATCCAATAGGTGTGTTTGTGTCATTGGATGATCAATTAGGTCATTTTCATCCTCCCTAGGCATATTCTTGTCCAATTATGGTTTTTAACCAATCTTGTGCATCCAATAGGTGTGTTTGTGTCATTGGATGATCAATTAGGTTATTTTCTTCCTCCCTAGACTTATTCGTGTCCAATTAGGGTTTTTAACTAATCTTGTGCATCCAATAAGTTCATTTGTGTCATTGGATGATCAATTAGGTCATTTTCGTCCTTCCTAGGCTTATTCTTGTCCAATTAGGGTTTTTAACCAATATTGTGCATCCAATAAGTTCATTAGTGTCATTGGATTAACATTTAGGTCATTTTCGTCCTCCCTAGGCATATTCTTGTCCAATTAGGGTTTTTAACCAATCTTCTGCTTCCAATAGGTTTGTTTGTGTCATTGGATGATCAGTTAGGTGATTTTCGTCCTCCCTAGGCTTATTCTTGTCCAATTAGGGTTTTTAACCAATCTTGTGCATCCAACAAGTTTGTTTATGTCATTGAATTAATATTTAGGTCATTTTCGTCCTCCCTAGGCATATTCTTGTCCAATTAGGGTTTTTAACCAATCTTGTGCATCCAATAGGTGTGTTTGTGTCATTGGATGATCAATTAGGTCATTTTCGTCCTCCCTAGGCATATTCTTGTCCAATTAGGGTTTTTACCAATCTTGTGCATCCAATAAGTTGAGTTGTGTCATTGGATTAACATTTATGTCATTTTCGTCCTCCCTAGGCTTATTCTTGTCCAATTAGGGTTTTTAACCAATCTTGTGCATCCAATAGGTGTGTTTGTATCATTGGATGATCAATTAGGTCATTTTCGTCCTCCCTAGGCTTATTCTTTCCAATTAGGGTTTTTAACCAATCTTGTGCATCCAATAAGTTGAGTTGTGTCATTGGATTAACATTTAGGTCATTTTCGTCCTCCCTAGGCTTATTCTTGTCCAATTAGGGTTTTTAACCAATCTTGTGCATCCAATAAGTTCATTTGTGTCATTGGATTAACATTTAGGTCATTTTGGTCCTCGCTAGGCATATTCTTGTCCAATTAGAGTTTTAGACCAATCTTGTGCATCCAATAGGTGTGTTTGTGTCATTGGATGATCAATTAGGTTATTATCGTCCTCCCTAGCCTTATTCTTGTCCATTTAGGGTTTTTAACTAATCTTGTGCATCCAATAAGTTCATTTGTGTCATTGGATGATCAATTAGGTCATTTTCGTCCTCCCTAGGCATATTCTTGTCCAATTAGGGTTTTTAACCAATCTTGTGCATCCAATAGGTGTGTTTGTGTCATTGGATGATCAATTAGGTCATTTTCGTCCTCCCTAGGCATATTCTTGTCCAATTAGGGTTTTTAACCAATCTTGTGCATCCAATAGGTGTGTTTGTGTCATTGGATGATCGATTAGGTCATTTTTGTCCTCCCTAGGCACATTCTTGTCCAATTAGGGTTTTTAACCAATCTTGTGCATCCAATAAGTTGAGTTGTGTCATTGGATTAACATTTAGGTCATTTTCGTCCTCCCTAGGCTTATACTTGTCCAATTAGGGTTTTTAACCAATCTTGTGCATCCGATAAGTTTGTTTGTGTCATTGAATTAATATTTAGGTCATTTTCGTCCTCCCTAGGCATATTCTTGTCCAATTAGGGTTTTTAACCAATCTTGTGCATCCAATAGGTGTGTTTGTGTCATTGGATGATCAATTAGGTCATTTTCGTCCTCCCTAGGCTTATTCTTGTCCAATTGGGGTTTTTAACCAATCTTGTGCATCCAATAAGTTTGTTTGTTTCATTGAATTAATATTTAGGTCATTTTCGTCCTCCCTAGGCATATTCTTGTCCAATTAGGGTTTTTAACGAATCTTGTGCATCCAATAGGTGTGTTTGTGTCATTGGATGATCAATTAGGTCATTTTCGTCCTCCCTAGGCTTATTCTTGTCCAATTAGTGTTTTTAACCAATCTTGTGCATCCAATAGGTGTGTTTGTGTCATTGGATGATCAATTAGGTCATTTTCGTCCTCCCTATGCATATTCTTGTCCAATTAGGGTTTTTAACCAATCTTGTGCATCCAATAGGTGTGTTTGTGGCAATGGATGATCAATTAGGTCATTTTCGTCCTCCCTAGGCATATTCTTGTCCAATTAGGGTTTTTAACTAATCTTGTGCATCCAATAGGTGTGTTTGTGTCATTGGATGATCAATTAGGTTATTTTCGTCCTCCCTAGGCTTATTCTTGTCCAATTAGGGTTTTTAACTAATCTTGTGCATCCAATTGGTGTCTTTGTGTCATTGGATGATCAATTAGGTAATTTTAGTCCTCCCTAGGCATATTCTTGTCCAATTAGGGTTTTTAACGAATCTTGTGCATCCAATTGGTGTGTTTGTGTCATTGGATGATCAATTAGGTCATTTTCGTCCTCCCTAGGCTTATTCTTGTCCAATTAGGGTTTTAACTAATCTTGTGCATCCAATTGGTGTGTTTGTGTCATTGGATGATCAATTAGGTCATTTTAGTCCTCCCTAGGCATATTCTTGTCCAATTAGAGTTTTTAACGAATCTTGTGCATCCAATTGGTGTGTTTGTGTCATTGGATGATCAATTAGGTCATTTTCGTCCTCCCTAGGCTTATTCTTGTCCAATTAGTGTTTTTAACCAATCTTGTGCATCCAATAAGTTGAGTTGGGTCATTGGATTAACATTTAGGTCATTTTCGTCCTCCCTAGGCTTATTCTTGTCCAATTAGGGTTTTTAACCAATCTTGTGCATCCAATAGTTGTGTTTCTATTATTGGATGATCAATTAGGAAACTTTCGTCCTCCCTAGGCTTATTCTTGCCCAATTAGGGTTTTTAACCATTCTTGTGCATCCAATAAGTTGAGTTGTGTCATTGGATTAACATTTAGGTCATTTTGTTCCTCCCTAGGCTTATTCTTGTCCAATTAGGGTTTTTAACCAATCTTGTGCATCCAATAGGTGTGTTTGTGTCATTGGATGATCAATTAGGTCATTTTCGTCCTCCCTAGGCTTATTCTTTCCCAATTAGGGTTTTTAACCAATCTTGTGCATGCAATAAGTTGAGTTGTGTCATTGGATTAACATTTAGGTCATTTTCGTCCTCCCTAGGCTTATTCTTGTCCAATTGGGGTTTTTAACCAATCTTGTGCATCCAATAGGTGTGTTTGTGTCATTGGATGATCAATTAGGTCATTTTCGTCCTCCCTAGGCTTATTCTTGCCCAATTAGGGTTTTTAACCAATCTTGTGCATCCAATAAGTTGAGTTGTGTCATTGGATTAACATTTAGGTCATTTTCGTCCTCCCTAGGCTTATTCTTGTCCAATTAGGGTTTTTAAGCAATCTTGTGCATCCAATAAGTTCATTTGTGTCATTGGATTAACATTTAGGTCATTTTCTTCCTCCCTAGGCATATTCTTGTCCAATTAGAGTTTTAGACCAATCTTGTGCATCCAATAGGTGTGTTTGTGTCATTGGATGATCAATTAGGTTATTTTCGTCCTCCCTAGGCTTATTCTTGTCCAATTAGGGTTTTTAACTACTCTTGTGCATCCAATAAGTTCATTTGTGTCATTGGATGATCAATTAGGTCATTTTCGTCATCCCTAGGCTTATTCTTGTCCAATTAGGGTTTCTAACCAATCTTGTGCATCCAATAAGTTGAGTTGTGTCATTGGATTAACATTTAGGTCATTTTCGTCCTCCCTAGGCTTATTCTTGTCCAATTAGGGTTTTTAACCAATCTTGTGCATCCAATAAGTTCATTTGTGTCATTGGATTAACATTTAGGTCATTTTCGTCCTCCCTAGGCATATTCTTGTCCAATTAGAGTTTTAGACCAATCTTGTGCATCCAATAGGTGTGTTTGTGTCATTGGATGATCAATTAGGTTATTTTCGTCCTCCCTAGCCTTATTCTTGTCCAATTAAGGTTTTTAACCAATCTTGTGCATCCAATAGGTGTGTTTGTGTCATTGGATGATCAATTAGGTCATTTTCGTCCTCCCTAGGCTTATTCTTGTCCAATTAGGGTTTTTAACCAATCTTGTGCATCCGATAAGTTTGTTTGTGTCATTGAATTAATATTTAGGTCATTTTCGTCCTCCCTAGGCATATTCTTGTCCAATTAGGGTTTTTAACCAAACTTGTGCATCCAATAGGTGTGTTTGTGTCATTGGATGATCAATTAGGTCATTTTCGTCCTCCCTAGGCTTATTCTTGTCCAATTAGGGTTTTTAACCAATCTTGTGCATCCAATAGGTGTGTTTGTGTCATTGGATGATCAATTAGTTCATTTTCGTCCTCCCTAGGCTTATTCTTGTCCAATAAGGATTTTTAACCAATCTTGTGCATCCAATAAGTTGAGTTGTGTCATTGGATTAACATTTAGGTCATTTTCGTCCTCCCTAGGCTTATTCTTGTCCAATTAGGGTTTTTAACCAATCTTGTGCATCCAATAAGTTCATTTGTGTCATTGGATTTACATTTATGTCATTTTCGTCCTCCCTAGGCTTATTCTTGTCCAATTAGGGTTTCTAACCAATCTTGTGCATCCAATAGGTGTGTTTGTGTCATTGGATGAACATTTAGGTCATTTTCGTCCTCCCTAGGCTTATTCTGGTCCAATTAGGGTTTTTAACCAATCTTGTGCATCCAATAGGTGTGTTTGTGTCATTGGATGAACATTTAGGTCATTTTCGTCCTCCCTAGTCTTATTCTTGTCCAATTAGGGTTTTAAGCAATCTTGTGCATCCAATAAGTTCATTTGTGTCATTGGATGATCAATTAGGTCATTTTCGTCCTCCCTAGGCATATTCTTGTCCAATTAGGGTTTTTAACCAATCTTGTGCATCCAATAGGTGTGTTTGTGTCATTGGATGATCAATTAGGTAATTTTCGTCCTGCCTAGGCTTATTCTTGTCCAATTAGGGTTTTTAACCAATCTTGTGCATCTAATAGGTGTGTTTGTGTCATTGGATGATCAATTAGGTCATTTTCGTCCTCCCTAGGCTTATTCTTGTCCAATTAGGGTTTTTAACCAATCTTGTGCATCCAATAACTTTGTTTGTGTGATTGAATTATTATTTAGGTCATTTTCGTCCTCCCTAGGCATATTCTTGTCCAATTAGGGTTTTTAACCAATCTTGTGCATCCAATAGGTGTGTTTGTGTCATTGGATGATCAATTAGGTCATTTTCGTCCTCCCTAGGCTGATTCTTGTCCAATTAGGGTTTTTAACCAATCTGGTGCATCCAATAGGTGTGTTTGTGTCATTGGATGATCAATTAGGTCATTTTCGTCCTCCCTAGGCTTATTCTTGTCCAATTAGGGTTTTTAACCAATCTTGTGCATCCAATAAGTTGAGTTGTGTCATTGGATTAACATTTAGGTCATTTTTGTTCTCCCTAGGCTTATTCTTGTCCAATTAGGGTTTTTAACCAATCTTGTGCATCTAATAGGTGTGTTTGTGTCATTGGATGATCAATTAGGTCATTTTCGTCCTCCCTAGGCTTATTCTTGTCCAATTAGGGTTTTTAACCAATCTTGTGCATCCAATAGGTGTGTTTGTGTCATTGGATGATCAGTTAGGTCATTTTCGTCCTCCCTAGGCATATTCTGGTCCAATTAGGGTTTTTAACCAATCTTGTGCATCCAATAGGTGTGTTTGTGTCATTGGATGATCAATTAGGTCATTTTCGTCCTCCCTAGGCTTATTCTTGTCCAATTAGGGTCTTTAACCAATCTTCTGCATCCGATAAGTTTGTTTGTGTCATTGAATTAATATTTAGGTCATTTTCGTCCTCCCTATGCATATTCTTGTCTAATTAGGGTTTTTAACCAATCTTGTGCATCCAATAGGTGTGTTTGTGTCATTGGATGATCAATTGGGTTATTTTCGTCCTCCCTAGGCTTATTCTTGTCCAATTAGGGTTTTTAACTAATCTTGTGCATCCAATAAGTTCATTTGTGTCATTGGATGATCAATTAGGTCATTTTCGTCCTCCCTAGGCATATTCTTGTCCAATTAGGGTTTTTAACCAATCTTGTGCATCCAATAGGTGTGTTTGTGTCATTGGATGATCAATTAGGTCATTTTCGTCCTCCCTAGGCATATTCTTGTCCAATTAGGGTTTTTAACCAATCTTGGGCATCCAATAGGTGCGTTTGTGTCATTGGATGATCAATTAGGTCATTTTCGTCCTCCCAAGGCTTATTCATGCCCAATTAGGGTTTTTAACCAATCTTGTGCTTCCAATAAGTTGAGTTGTGTCATTGGATTAACATTTAGGTCATTTTCGTCCTCCCTAGGCTTATTTTGTCCGATTAGAGTTTTTAACCAATCTTGTGCATCCAATAAGTTCATTTGTGTCATTGGATTAACATTTAGGTCATTTTCGTCCTCCCTCGGCATATTCTTGTCCAATTATAGTTTTAGACCAATCTTGTGCATCCAATAGGTGTGTTTGTGTCATTGGATGATCAATTAGGTTATTTTCGTCCTCCCTAGGCTTATTCTTGTCCAATTAGGGTTTTTAACAAATCTTGTGCATCCAATAAGTTCATTTGTGTAATTGGATGATCAATTAGGTCATTTTCGTCCTCCCTAGGCATATTCTTGTCAAATTAGGGTTTTTAACCAATCTTGTGCATCCAATAAGTTGAGTTGTGTCATTGGATTAACATTTAGGTCATTTTCGTCCTCCCTAGGCATATTCTTGTCCAATTAGAGTTTTTAACCAATCTTGTGCATCCAATAGGTGTGTTTGTGTCATTGGATGATCAATTAGGTCATTTTCGTCCCCCCCTAGGCTTATTCTTGCCCAATTAGGGTTTTTAACCAATCTTGTGCATCCAATAAGTTGAGTTGTGTCATTGGATTAACATTTAGGTCATTTTCGTCCTCCCTAGGCTTATTCTTGTCCAATTAGGGTTTTTAACCAATCTTGTGCATCCAATAGGTGTTTTTGTGTCATTGGATGATCAATTAGGTTATTTTTGTCCTCCCTAGGCTTATTCTTGTCCAATTAGGGTTTTTAACTAATCTTGTGCATCCAATAAGTTCATTTGTGTAATTGGATGATCAATTAGGTCATTTTCGTCCTCCCTAGGCATATTCTTGTCAAATTAGGGTTTTTAACAAATCTTGTCCATCCAATAAGTTGAGTTGTGTCATTGGATGAACATTTAGGTCATTTTCGTCCTCCCTAGGCATATTCTTTCCCAATTAGGGTTTTTAACCAATCTTGTGCATCCAATTGGTGTGTTTGTGTCATTGGATGATCAATTAGGTCATTTTCGTTCTCCCTAGGCTTATTCTTGTCCAATTAGGGTTTTTAACCAATCTTGTGCATCCAATAGGTGTGTTTGTGTCATTGGATGATCAATTAGGTCATTTTCGTCCTCCCTAGGCTTATTCTTGCCCAATTAGGGTTTTTAACCAATCTTGTGCATCCAATAAGTTGAGTTGTGTCATTGGATTAACATTTAGGTCATTTTCGTCCTCCCTAGGCTTATTTTGTCCGATTAGGGTTTTTACCAATCTTGTGCATCCAATAAGTTCATTTGTGTCATTGGAATAACATTTAGGTCATTTTCGTCCTCCTAAGGCATATTCTTGTCCAATTAGAGTTTTAGACCAATCTTGTGCATCCAATAGGTGTGTTTGTGTCATTGGATGATCAATTAGGTTATTTTCGTCCTCCCTAGGCTTATTCTTGTCGAATTAGGGTTTTTAACAAATCTTGTGCATCCAATAAGTTCATTTGTGTCATTGGATGATCAATTAGGTCATTTTCGTCCTCCCTAGGCATATTCTTGTCCAATTAGGGTTTTTAACCAATCTTGTACATCCAATAGGTGTGTTTGTGTCATTGGATGATCGATTAGGTTATTTTCTTCCTCCCTAGGCTTATTCTTGTCCAATTAGGGTTTTTAACTAATCTTGTGCATCCAATTGGTGTGTTTGTGTCATTGGATGATCAATTAGGTCATTTTAGTCCTCCCTAGGCATATTCTTGTCCAATTAGGGTTTTTAACGAATCTTGTGCATCCAATTGGTGTGTTTGTGTCATTGGATGATCAATTAGGTCATTTTCGTCCTCCCTAGGCTTATTCTTGTCCAATTAGTGTTTTTAACCAATCTTGTGCATCCAATAAGTTGAGTTGTGTCATTGGATTATCATTTAGGTCATTTTCGTCCTCCCTAGGCTTATTCTTGTCCAATTAGGGTTTTTAACCAATCTTGTGCATCCAATAGGTGTGTTTGTGTCATTGGATAATCAATTAGGTCATTTTCGTCCTCCCTAGGCTTATTCTTTCCCAATTAGGGTTTTTAACCAATCTTGTGCATCCAATAAGTTGAGTTGTGTCATTAGATTAACATTTAGGTCATTTTCTTCCTCCCTAGGCTTATTCTTGTCCAATTAGGGTTTTTAACTAATCTTGTGCATCCAATAAGTTCATTTGTGTCATTGGATTTACATTTAGGTCATTTTCGTCCTCCCTAGGCATATTCTTGTCCAATTAGAGTTTTAGACCAATCTTGTGCATCCAATAGGTGTGTTTGTGTCATTGGATGATCAATTAGGTTATTTTCGTCCTCCCTAGGCTTATTCTTGTCCAATTAGGGTTTTTAACTACTCTTGTGCATCCAATAAGTTCATTTGTGTCATTGGATGATCAATTAGGTCATTTTCGTCCTCCCTAGGCATATTCTTGTCCAATTAGGGTTTTTAACCAATCTTGTGCATCCAATAGGTGTGTTTGTGTCATTGGATGATCAATTAGGTTATTTTCGTCCTCCCTAGGCTTATTCATGTCCAATTAGGGTTTCTAACCAATCTTGTGCATCCAGTAAGTTGAGTTGTGTCATTGGATTAACATTTAGGTCATTTTCGTCCTCCCTAGGCTTATTCTTGTCCAATTAGGGTTTTTAACCAATCTTGTGCATCCAATAAGTTCATTTGTGTCATTGGATTAACATTTAGGTCATTTTCGTCCTCCCTAGGCATATTCTTGTCCAATTAGAGTTTTAGACCAATCTTGTGCATCCAATAGGTGTGTTTGTGTCATTGGCTTATCAATAAGGTTATTTTCGTCCTCCCTCGGCTTATTCTTGTCCAATTAGGGATTTTAACTAATCTTGTGCATCCAATAAGTTCATTTGTGTCATTGGATGATCAATTAGGTCATTTTCGTCCTCCCTAGGCATATTCTTGTCCAATTAGGGTTTTTAACCAATCTTGTGCATCCAATAGGTGTGTTTGTGTCATTGGATGATCAATTAGGTCATTTTCGTCCTCCCTAGGCATATTCTTGTCCAATTAGGGTTTTTAACCAATCTTGTGCATCCAATAAGTCCGTTTGTGTCATTGGATTAACATTTAGGTCATAATCGTCCTCCCTAGGCATATTCTTGTCCAATTAGGGTTTTTAACCAATCTTGTGCATCCAATAGGTGTGTTTGTGTCATTGGATGATCAATTAGGTCATTTTCGTCCTCCCTAGGCTTATTCTTGTCCAATTAGGGTTTTTAACCAATCTTGTGCATCCAATAAGTTGAGTTGTGTCATTGGATTAACATTTAGGTCATTTTCGTCCTCCCTAGGCTTATTCTTGTCCAATTAGGGTTTTTAACCAATCTTGTGCATCCAATAGGTGTGTTTGTGTCATTGGATGATCAATTAGGTCATTTTCGCCCTCCATAGGCTTATTCTTGTCCAATTAGGGTTTTTAACCAATCTTTTGCATCCAATAAGTTGAGTTGTGTCATTGGATTAACATTTAGGTCATTTTCGTCCTCCCTAGGCTTATTCTTGTCCAATTAGGGTTTTTAACCAATCTTGTGCA
The DNA here is from genome assembly GCA_037974775.1 of Cicer pinnatifidum. Lineage (NCBI taxonomy): Eukaryota > Viridiplantae > Streptophyta > Magnoliopsida > Fabales > Fabaceae > Cicer > Cicer pinnatifidum. Next base: position 26,586 of record JBBPBR010001234.1, on the reverse strand, counting down.
TCCAATAAGTTCATTTGTGTCATTGGATTAACATTTAGGTCATTTTCGTCCTCCCTAGGCATATTCTTGTCCAATTAAAGTTTTAGACCAATCTTGTGCATCCAATAGGTGTGTTTGTGTCATTGGATGATCAATTAGGTTATTTACGTCCTCCCTAGGCTTATTCTTGTCCAATTAGGGTTTTTAACTAATCTTGTGCATCCAATAAGTTCATTTGTGTCATTGGATGATCAATTAGGTCATTTTCGTCCTCCCTAGGCATATTCTTGTCCAATTAGGGTTTTTAACCAATCTTGTGCATCCAATAGGTGTGTTTGTGTCATTGGATGATCAATTAGGTAACTTTCGTCCTCCCTAGGCTTATTCTTGCCCAATTAGGGTTTTTAACCATTCTTGTGCATCCAATAAGTTGAGTTGTGTCATTGGATTAACATTTAGGTCATTTTCGTCCTCCCTAGGCTTATTCTTGTCCAATTAGGGTTTTTAACCAATCTTGTGCATCCAATAGGTGTGTTTGTGTAATTGGATGATCAATTAAGTCATTTTCATCCTCCCTAGGCTTATTCTTGTCCAATTAGGGTTTTTAACCAATCTTGTGCATCCAATAGGTGTGTTTGTGTCATTGGATGATCAATTAGGTCATTTTCGTCCTCCCTAGGCATATTCTTGTCCAATTAGAGTTTTTAACGAATCTTGTGCATCCAATTGGTGTGTTTGTGTCATTGGATGATCAATTAGGTCATTTTCGTCCTCCCTAGGCTTATTCTTGTCCAATTAGTGTTTTTAACCAATCTTGTGCATCCAATAAGTTGAGTTGTGTCATTGGATTAACATTTAGGTCATTTTCGTCCTCCCTAGGCATATTCTTGTCCAATTAGGGTTTTTAACCAATCTTGTGCATCCAATAAGTGTGTTTGTGTCATTGGATGATCAATTTGGTCATTTTCGTCCTCCCTAGGCTTATTCTTGTCCAATTAGTGTTTTTAACCAATCTTGTGCATCCAATAAGTTGAGTTGTGTCATTGGATTAACATTTAGGTCATTTTCGTCCTCCCTAGGCATATTCTTGTCCAATTAGGGTTTTTAACGAATCTTGTGCATCCAATTGGTGTGTTTGTGTCATTGGATGATCAATTAGGTCATTTTCGTCCTCCCTAGGCTTATTCTTGTCCAATTATAGTTTTTATCCAATCTTGTGCATCCAATAAGTTGAGTTGTGTCATTGGATTAACATTTAGGTCATTTTCGTCCTCCCTAGGCTTATTCTTGTCCAATTAGGGTTTTTAACCAATCTTGTGCATCCAATAGGTGTGTTTGTGTCATTGGATGATCAATTAGGTCATTTTCGTCCTCCCTAGGCTTATTCTTGCCCAATTAGGGTTTTTAACCAATCTTGTGCATCCAATAAGTTGAGTTGTGTCATTGGATTAACATTTAGGTCATTTTCGTCCTCCCTAGGCTTATTTTGTCCGATTAGGGTTTTTAACCAATCTTGTGCATCCAATAGGTGTGTTTGTGTCATTGGATGATCAATTAGGTCATTTTCGTCGTCCCTAGGCTTATTCTTGTCCAATTAAGGTTTTTAACCAATCTTGTGTATCCGATAAGTTTGTTTGTGTCATTGAATTAATATTTAGGTCATTTTCGTCCTCCCTAGGCATACTCTTGTCCAATTAGGGTTTTTAACCTATCTTGTGCATCCAATAGGTGTGTTTGTGTCATTGGATGATCAATTAGGTCATTTTCGTCCTCCCTAGGCTTATTCTTGCCCAATTAGGGTTTTTAACCAATCTTGTGCATCCAATAAGTTGAGTTGTGTCATTGGATTAACATTTAGGTCTTTTTCGTCCTCCCTAGGCTTATTTTGTCCGATTAGGGTTTTTAACCAATCTTGTGCATCCAATAAGTTCATTTGTGTCATTGGATTAACATTTAGGTCATTTTCGTCCTCCCTAGGCATATTCTTGTCCAATTAGAGTTTTAGACCAATCTTGTGCATCCAATTGGTGTGTTTGTGTCATTGGATGATCAATTAGGTCATTTTCGTCCTCCCTAGGCTTATTCTTGTCCAATTAGTGTTTTTAACCAATCTTGTGCATCCAATAAGTTGAGTTGTGTCATTGGATTAACATTTAGGTCATTTTCGTCCTCCCTAGGCTTATTCTTGTCCAATTAGGGTTTTTAACCAACCTTGTGCATCCAATAGGTGTGTTTGTGTCATTGGATGATCAATTAGGTAACTTTCGTCCTCCCTAGGCTTATTCTTGTCCAATTAGTGTTTTTAACCAATCTTGTGCATCCAATAAGTTGAGTTGTGTCATTGGATTAACATTTAGGTCATTTTCGTCCTCCCTAGGCTTATTCTTGTCCAATTAGGGTTTTTAACCAATCTTGTGCATCCAATAGGTGTGTTTGTGTCATTGGATGATCAATTAGGTAACTTTCGTCCTCCCTAGGCTTATTCTTGCCCAATTAGGGTTTTTAACCATTCTTGTGCATCCAATAAGTTGAGTTGTGTCAATTGATTAACATTTAGGTCATTTTCGTCCTCCCTAGGCTTATTCTTGTCCAATTAGGGTTTTTAACCAATCTCGTGCATCCAATAGGTGTGTTTGTGTCATTGGATGATCAATTAGGTAACTTTCGTCCTCCCTAGGCTTATTCTTGCCCAATTAGGGTTTTTAACCATTCTTGTGCATCCAATAAGTTGAGTTGTGTCATTGGATTAACATTTAGGTCATTTTCGTCCTCCCTAGGCTTATTCTTGTCCAATTAGGGTTTTTAACCAATCTTGTGCATCCAATAGGTGTGTTTGTGTCATTGGATGATCAATTAGGTCATTTTCGTCCTCCCTAGGCTTATACTTGTCCAATTAGGGTTTTTAACCAATCTTGTGCATCCAATACGTGTGTTTGTGTCATTGGATGATCAATTAGGTCATTTTTGTCCTCCCTAGGCTTATTCTTGTCCAATTAGGGTTTTTAACCAATCTTGTGCATCCAATAGGTGTGTTTGTGTCATTGGATGATCAATTAGGTCATTTTCGTCCTCCCTAGGCTTATTCTTTCCCAATTAGGGTTTTTAACCAATCTTGTGCATGCAATAAGTTGAGTTGTGTCATTGGATTAACATTTAGGTCATTTTCGTCCTCCCTAGGCTTATTCTTGTCCAATTAGGGTTTTTAACCAATCTTGTGCATCCAATAAGTTCATTTGTGTCATTGGATTAACATTTAGGTCATTTTCGTCCTCCCTAGGCATATTCTTGTACAATTAGAGTTTTAGACCAATCTTGTGCATCCAATAGGTATGTTTGTGTCATTGGATGATCAATTAGGTTATTTTGGTCCTCCCTAGGCTTATTCTTGTCCAATTAGGGTTTTTAACTTATCTTGTGCATCCAATAAGTTCATTTGTGTCATTGGAATAACATTTAGGTCATTTTCGTCCTCCCTAGGCATATTCTTGTCCAATTAGAGTTTTAGACCAATCTTGTGCATCCAATTGGTGTGTTTGTGTCATTGGATGATCAATTAGGTCATTTTCGTCCTCCCTAGGCTTATTCTTGTCCAATTAGTGTTTTTAACCAATCTTGTGCATCCAATAAGTTGAGTTGTGTCATTGGATTAACATTTAGGTCATTTTCGTCCTCCCTAGGCATATTCTTGTCCAATTAGGGTTTTTAACCAATCTTGTGCATCCAATAAGTGTGTTTGTGTCATTGGATGATCAATTTGGTCATTTTCGTCCTCCCTAGGCTTATTCTTGTCCAATTAGTGTTTTTAACCAATCTTGTGCATCCAATAAGTTGAGTTGTGTCATTGGATTAACATTTAGGTCATTTTCGTCCTCCCTAGGCATATTCTTGTCCAATTAGGGTTTTTAACGAATCTTGTGCATCCAATTGGTGTGTTTGTGTCATTGGATGATCAATTAGGTCATTTTCGTCCTCCCTAGGCTTATTCTTGTCCAATTAGTGTTTTTAACCAATCTTGTGCATCCAATAAGTTGAGTTGTGTCATTGGATTAACATTTAGGTCATTTTCGTCCTCCCTAGGCTTATTCTTGTCCAATTAGGGTTTTTAACCAATCTTGTGCATCCAATAAGTTCATTTGTGTCATTGGATTAACATTTAGGTCATTTTCGTCCTCCCTATGCATATTCTTGTGCAATTAGGGTCTTTAACCAATCTTGTGCATCCAATAGGTGTGTTTGTGTCATTGGATGATCAATTAGGTTATTTTCGTCCTCCCTCGGCATATTCTTGTCCAATTAGGGTTTTTAACCAATCTTGTGCATCCAATAAGTTGAGTTGTGTCATTGGATTAACATTTAGGTCATTTTCGTCCTCCCTAGGCATATTCTTGTCCATTTAGGGTTTTTAACCAATCTTGTGCATCCAATAGGTGTGTTTGAGTCATTGGATGATCAATTAGGTCATTTTCGTCCTCCCTAGCCATATTCTTGTCCAATTAGAGTTTTTAACGAATCTTGTGCATCCAATTGGTGTGTTTGTGTCATTGGATGATCAATTAGGTCATTTTCGTCCTCCCTAGGCTTATTCTTGTCCAATTAGGGTTTTTAACCAATCTTGTGCATCCAATAAGTTGACTTGTGTCATTGGATTAACATTTAGGTCATTTTCGTCCTCCCTAGGCTTATTCTTGTCCAATTAGGGTTTTTAACCAATCTTGTGCATCCAATAAGTTCATTTGTGTTATTGGATTAACATTTAGGTCATTTTCGTCCTCCCTATGCATATTCTTGTCCAATTATAGTTTTAGACCAATCTTGTGCATCCAATAGGTGTGTTTGTGTCATTGGATGATCAATTAGGTTATTTTCGTCCTCCCTAGGCTTATTCTTGTCCAATTAGGGTTTTTAACTAATCTTGTGCATCCAATAAGTTCATTTGTGTCATTGGATGATCAATTAGGTCATTTTCGTCCTCCCTGGGCATATTCTTGTCCAATTAGAGTTTTAGACAAATCTTGTGCATCCAATAGGTGTGTTTGTGTCATTGGATGATCAATTAGGTTATTTTCGTCCTCCCTAGGCTTATTCTTGTCCAATTAGGGTTTTTAACTAATCTTGTGCATCCAATAAGTTCATTTGTAACATTGGATGATCAATTTGGTCATTTTCGTCCTCCCTAGGCATATTCTTGTCTAATTAGGGTTTTTAACCAATCTTGTGCATCCAATAGGTGTGTTTGTGTCATTGGATGATCAATTAGGTTATTTTCGTCCTCCCTAGGCTTATTCTTGTCCAATTAGGGTTTTTAACTAATCTTGTGCATCCAATTGGTGTGTTTGTGTCATTGGATGATCAATTAGGTCATTTTAGTCCTCCCTAGGCATATTCTTGTCCAATTAGGGTTTTTAACGAATCTTGTGCATCCAATTGGTGTGTTTGTGTCATTGGATGATCAATTAGGTCATTTTCGTCCTCCCTAGGCTTATTCTTGTCCAATTAGTGTTTTTAACCAATCTTGTGCATCCAATAAGTTTAGTTGTGTCATTGGATTAACATTTAGGTCATTTTCGTCCTCCCTAGGCTTATTCTTGTCCAATTAGGGTTTTTAACCAATCTTGTGCATCCAATAAGTTCATTTGTGTCATTGGATTTACATTTAGGTCATTTTTGTCCTCCCAGGGCATATTCTTGTCCAATTAGGGTTTTTAACCAATCTTGTGCATCCAATAGGTGTGTTTGTGTCATTGGATGATCAATTAGGTCATTTTCGTCCTCCCTAGGCTTATTCTTGTCCAATTAGGGTTTTTAACCAATCTTGTGCATCCAATAGGTGTGTTTGTGTCATTGGATGATCAATTAGGTCATTTTCGTCCTCCCTAGGCTTATTCTGGTCGAATTAGGGTTTCTAACCAATCTTGTGCATCCAATAAGTTGAGTTGTGTCATTGGATTAACATTTAGGTCATTTTCGTCCTCCCTAGGCTTATTCTTGTCCAATTAGGGTTTTTAACCAATCTTGTGCATCCAATAGGTGTGTTTGTGTCATTGGATGATCAATTAGGTCATTTTCGTCCTCCCTAGGCATATTCTAGTCGAATGAGGGTTTTTAACCAATCTTGTGCATCCAATAAGTTGAGTTGTGTCATTGGATTAACATTTAGGTCATTTTCGTCCTCCCTAGGCTTATTCTTGTCCAATTAGGGTTTTTAACCAATCTTGTGCATCCAATAGGTGTGTTTGTGTCATTGGATGATCAATTAGGTCATTTTCGTCCTCCCTAGGCTTATTCTTGTCCAATTAGGGTTTTTAACCAATCTTGTGCATCCAATAGGTGTGTTTGTGTCATTGGATGATCAATTAGGACATTTTCGTCCTCCCTAGGCATATTCTTGTCCAATTAGGGTTTTTAACCAATCTTGTACATCCAATAGGTGTGTTTGTGTCATTGGATGATCAATTTGGTCACTTACGTCCTCCCTAGGCATATTCTTGTCCAATTAGGGTTTTTAACCAATCTTGTGCATCTAATAGGTGTGTTTGTGTCATTGGATGATCAATTAGGTCATTTTCGTCCTCCCTAGGCTTATTCTTGTCCAATTAGGGTTTTTAACCAATCTTGTGCATCCAATAGGTGTGTTTGTGTCATTGGATGATCAGTTAGGTCATTTTCGTCCTCCCTAGGCATATTCTGGTCCAATTAGGGTTTTTAACCAATCTTGTGCATCCAATAGGTGTGTTTGTGTCATTGGATGATCAATTAGGTCATTTTCGTCCTCCCTAGGCTTATTCTTGTCCAATTAGGGTCTTTAACCAATCTTCTGCATCCGATAAGTTTGTTTGTGTCATTGAATTAATATTTAGGTCATTTTCGTCCTCCCTATGCATATTCTTGTCTAATTAGGGTTTTTAACCAATCTTGTGCATCCAATAGGTGTGTTTGTGTCATTGGATGATCAATTGGGTTATTTTCGTCCTCCCTAGGCTTATTCTTGTCCAATTAGGGTTTTTAACTAATCTTGTGCATCCAATAAGTTCATTTGTGTCATTGGATGATCAATTAGGTCATTTTCGTCCTCCCTAGGCATATTCTTGTCCAATTAGGGTTTTTAACCAATCTTGTGCATCCAATAGGTGTGTTTGTGTCATTGGATGATCAATTAGGTCATTTTCGTCCTCCCTAGGCATATTCTTGTCCAATTAGGGTTTTTAACCAATCTTGGGCATCCAATAGGTGCGTTTGTGTCATTGGATGATCAATTAGGTCATTTTCGTCCTCCCAAGGCTTATTCATGCCCAATTAGGGTTTTTAACCAATCTTGTGCTTCCAATAAGTTGAGTTGTGTCATTGGATTAACATTTAGGTCATTTTCGTCCTCCCTAGGCTTATTTTGTCCGATTAGAGTTTTTAACCAATCTTGTGCATCCAATAAGTTCATTTGTGTCATTGGATTAACATTTAGGTCATTTTCGTCCTCCCTCGGCATATTCTTGTCCAATTATAGTTTTAGACCAATCTTGTGCATCCAATAGGTGTGTTTGTGTCATTGGATGATCAATTAGGTTATTTTCGTCCTCCCTAGGCTTATTCTTGTCCAATTAGGGTTTTTAACAAATCTTGTGCATCCAATAAGTTCATTTGTGTAATTGGATGATCAATTAGGTCATTTTCGTCCTCCCTAGGCATATTCTTGTCAAATTAGGGTTTTTAACCAATCTTGTGCATCCAATAAGTTGAGTTGTGTCATTGGATTAACATTTAGGTCATTTTCGTCCTCCCTAGGCATATTCTTGTCCAATTAGAGTTTTTAACCAATCTTGTGCATCCAATAGGTGTGTTTGTGTCATTGGATGATCAATTAGGTCATTTTCGTCCCCCCCTAGGCTTATTCTTGCCCAATTAGGGTTTTTAACCAATCTTGTGCATCCAATAAGTTGAGTTGTGTCATTGGATTAACATTTAGGTCATTTTCGTCCTCCCTAGGCTTATTCTTGTCCAATTAGGGTTTTTAACCAATCTTGTGCATCCAATAGGTGTTTTTGTGTCATTGGATGATCAATTAGGTTATTTTTGTCCTCCCTAGGCTTATTCTTGTCCAATTAGGGTTTTTAACTAATCTTGTGCATCCAATAAGTTCATTTGTGTAATTGGATGATCAATTAGGTCATTTTCGTCCTCCCTAGGCATATTCTTGTCAAATTAGGGTTTTTAACAAATCTTGTCCATCCAATAAGTTGAGTTGTGTCATTGGATGAACATTTAGGTCATTTTCGTCCTCCCTAGGCATATTCTTTCCCAATTAGGGTTTTTAACCAATCTTGTGCATCCAATTGGTGTGTTTGTGTCATTGGATGATCAATTAGGTCATTTTCGTTCTCCCTAGGCTTATTCTTGTCCAATTAGGGTTTTTAACCAATCTTGTGCATCCAATAGGTGTGTTTGTGTCATTGGATGATCAATTAGGTCATTTTCGTCCTCCCTAGGCTTATTCTTGCCCAATTAGGGTTTTTAACCAATCTTGTGCATCCAATAAGTTGAGTTGTGTCATTGGATTAACATTTAGGTCATTTTCGTCCTCCCTAGGCTTATTTTGTCCGATTAGGGTTTTTACCAATCTTGTGCATCCAATAAGTTCATTTGTGTCATTGGAATAACATTTAGGTCATTTTCGTCCTCCTTAGGCATATTCTTGTCCAATTAGAGTTTTAGACCAATCTTGTGCATCCAATAGGTGTGTTTGTGTCATTGGATGATCAATTAGGTTATTTTCGTCCTCCCAAGGCTTATTCTTGTCCAATTAGGGTTTTTAACAAATCTTGTGCATCCAATAAGTTCATTTGTGTCATTGGATGATCAATTAGGTCATTTTCGTCCTCCCTAGGCATATTCTTGTCCAATTAGGGTTTTTAACCAATCTTGTACATCCAATAGGTGTGTTTGTGTCATTAGATGATCGATTAGGTTATTTTCTTCCTCCCTAGGCTTATTCTTGTCCAATTAGGGTTTTTAACTAATCTTGTGCATCCAATTGGTGTGTTTGTGTCATTGGATGATCAATTAGGTCATTTTAGTCCTCCCTAGGCATATTCTTGTCCAATTAGGGTTTTTAACGAATCTTGTGCATCCAATTGGTGTGTTTGTGTCATTGGATGATCAATTAGGTCATTTTCGTCCTCCCTAGGCATATTCTTGTCCAATTAGGGTTTTTAACTAATCTTGTGCATCCAATAGGTGTGTTTGTGTCATTGGATGATCAATTAGGTTATTTTCGTCCTCCCTAGGCTTATTCTTGTCCAATTAGGGTTTTTAACTAATCTTGTGCATCCAATTGGCGTGTTTGTGTCATTGGATGATCAATTAGGTAATTTTAGTCCTCCCTAGGCATATTCTTGTCCAATTAGGGTTTTTAACGAATCTTGTGCATCCAATTGGTGTGTTTGTGTCATTGGATGATCAATTAGGTCATTTTCGTCCTCCCTAGGCTAATTCTTGTCCAATTAGGGTTTTAACTAATCTTGTGCATCCAATTGGTGTGTTTGTGTCATTGGATGATCAATTAGGTCATTTTCGTCCTCCCTAGGCATATTCTTGTCCAATTAGGGTTTTTAACTAATCTTGTGCATCCAATAGGTGTGTTTGTGTCATTGGATGATCAATTAGGTTATTTTCGTCCTCCCTAGGCTTATTCTTGTCCAATTAGGGTTTTTAACTAATCTTGTGCATCCAATTGGTGTGTTTGTGTCATTGGATGATCAATTAGGTCATTTTAGTCCTCCCTAGGCATATTCTTGTCCAATTAGGGTTTTTAACGAATCTTGTGCATCCAATTGGTGTGTTTGTGTCATTGGATGATCAATTAGGTCATTTTCGTCCTCCCTAGGCTTATTCTTGTCCAATTAGTGTTTTTAACCAATCTTGTGCATCCAATAAGTTTAGTTGTGTCATTGGATTAACATTTAGGTCATTTTCGTCCTCCCTAGGCTTATTCTTGTCCAATTAGGGTTTTTAACCAATCTTGTGCATCCAATAAGTTCATTTGTGTCATTGGATGATCAATTAGGTTATTTTCGTCCTCCCTAGGCTTATTCTTGTCCAATTAGGGTTTTTAACTAATCTTGTGCATCCAATAAGTTCATTTCTGTCATTGGATGATCAATTAGGTCATTTTTGTCCTCCCTAGGCATATTCTTGTCTAATTAGGGTTTTTAACCAATCTTGTGCATCCAATAGGTGTGTTTGTGTCATTGGATGATCAATTAGGTCATTTTCGTCCTCCCTAGGCTTATTCTTGTCCTATTAGGGTTTTTAACCAATCTTGTGCATCCAATAGGTGTGTGTGTGTCATTGGATGATCAATTAGGTCATTTTCGTCCTCCATAGGCTTATTCTTGTCCAATTAGGGTTTTTAACCAATCTTGTGCATCCAATAAGTTGAGTTGTGTCATTGGATTAACATTTAGGTCATTTTCGTCCTCCCTAGGCTTATTCTTGTCCAATTAGGGTTTTTAACCAATCTTGTGCATCCAATAGGTGTGTTTGTGTCATTGGATGATCAATTAGGTCATTTTCGTTCTCCATAGGCTTATTCTTGTCCAATTAGGGTTTTTAACCAATCTTGGGCATCCAATAAGTTGAGTTGTGTCATTGGATTAACATTTAGGTCATTTTCGTCCTCCCTAGGCTTATTCTTGTCCAATTAGGGTTTTTAACCAATCTTGTGCATCCAATAGGTGTGTTTGTGTCATTGGATGATGAATTAGGTCATTTTCGTCCTCCCTAGGCTTATTCTATCCAATAAGTTCATTTGTGTCATTGGATGATCAATTAGGTCATTTTCGTCCTCCCTAGGCATATTCTTGTCCAACTAGGGTTTTTAACCAATCTTGTGCATCCAATAGGTGTGTTTGTGTCATTGGATGATCAATTAGGTCATTTTAGTCCTCCCTAGGCATATTCTTGTCCAATTAGGGTTTTTAACCAATCTTGTGCATCCAATAGGTGTGTTTGTGTCATTGGATGATCAATTAGGTCATTTTCGTCCTCCCTAGGCATATTCTTGTCCAACTACGGTTTTTAACCAATCTTGTGCATCCAATAAGTTGAGTTGTGTCATTGGATTAACATTTAGGTCATTTTCGTCCTCCCTAGGCTTATTCTTGTCCAATTAGGGTTTTTAACCAATCTTGTGCATCCAATAGGTGTGTTTGTGTCATTGGATGACCAATTAGGTCATTTTCGTCCTCCCTAGGCATATTCTTGTCCAATTAGGGTTTTTAACGAATCTTGTGCATCCAATTGGTGTGTTTGTGTCATTGGATGATCAATTAGGTCATTTTCGTCTTCCCTAGGCTTATTCTTGTCCAATTAGGGTTTTTAACCAATCTTGTGCATCCAATAAGTTGAGTTGTGTCATTGGATTAACATTTAGGTCATTTTCGTCCTCCCTAGGCTTATTCTTGTCCAATTAGGGTTTTTAACCAATCTTGTGCATCCAATAGGTGTGTTTGTGTCATTGGATGATCAATTAGGTCATTTTCGTCCTCCCTAGGTTTATTCTTGCCCAATTAGGGTTTTTGACCAATCTTGTGCATCCAATAAGTTGAGTTGTGTCATTGGATTAACATTTAGGTCATTTTCGTCCTCCCTAGGCTTATTTTGTCCGATTAGGGTTTTTAACCAATCTTGTGCATCCAATAAGTTCATTTGTGTCATTGGATTAACATTTAGGTCATTTTCGTACTCCCTAGGCATATTCTTGTCCAATTAGGGTTTTTAACCAATCTTGTGCATCCAATAGGTGTGTTTGTGTCATTGGATGATCAATTAGGTCATTTTTGTCCTCCCTAGGCTTATTCTTGTCCAATTAGGGTTTTTAACCAATCTTGTGCATCCGATAAGTTTGTTTGTGTCATTAAATTAATATTTAAGTCATTTTCTTCCTCCCTAGGCTTATTCTTGTCCAATTAGGGTTTTTAACCAATCTTGTGCATCCAATAGGTGTGTTTGTGTCATTGGATGATCAATTAGGTCATTTACGTCCTCCCTAGGCTTATTCTTGTACAATTAGGGTTTTTAACCAATCTTGTGCATCCAATAACTTTGTTTGTGTCATTAAATTAATATTTTGGTCATTTTCTTCCTCCCTAGGCATATTCTTGTCCATTTAGGGTTATTAACCAATCATGTGCATCCAATAAGTTGAGTTGTGTCATTGGATTAACATTTAGGTCATTTTCGTCCTCCCTAGGCTTATTCTTGTCCAATTAGGGTTTTTAACCAATCTTGTGCATCCAATAGGTGTGTTTGTGTCATTGGATGATCAATTAGGTCATTTTCGTCCTCCCTAGGCTTATTCTTGTCCAATTAGGGTTTTTAACCAATCTTGTGCATCCAATAGGTGTGTTTGTGTCATTGGATGATCAATTAGGTCATTTTCGTCCTCCCTAGGTCATTTTCGTCCTCCCTAGGCTTATTCTTGTCCAATTAGGGTTTTTAACCAATCTTGTGCATCCAATAAGTTCATTTGTGTCATTGGATTAACATTTAGGTCATTTTCGTCCTCCCTAGGCATATTCTTGTCCAATTAGAGTTTTAGACCAATCTTGTGCATCCAATTGGTGTGTTTGTGTCATTGGATGATCAATTAGGTCATTTTCGTCCTCCCTAGGCTTATTCTTGTCCAATTAGTGTTTTTAACCAATCTTGTGCATCCAATAAGTTGAGTTGTGTCATTGGATTAACATTTAGGTCATTTTCGTCCTCCCTAGGCTTATTCTTGTCCAATTAGGGTTTTTAACCAACCTTGTGCATCCAATAGGTGTGTTTGTGTCATTGGATGATCAATTAGGTAACTTTCGTCCTCCCTAGGCTTATTCTTGTCCAATTAGTGTTTTTAACCAATCTTGTGCATCCAATAAGTTGAGTTGTGTCATTGGATTAACATTTAGGTCATTTTCGTCCTCCCTAGGCTTATTCTTGTCCAATTAGGGTTTTTAACCAATCTTGTGCATCCAATAGGTGTGTTTGTGTCATTGGATGATCAATTAGGTAACTTTCGTCCTCCCTAGGCTTATTCTTGCCCAATTAGGGTTTTTAACCATTCTTGTGCATCCAATAAGTTGAGTTGTGTCAATTGATTAACATTTAGGTCATTTTCGTCCTCCCTAGGCTTATTCTTGTCCAATTAGGGTTTTTAACCAATCTCGTGCATCCAATAGGTGTGTTTGTGTCATTGGATGATCAATTAGGTAACTTTCGTCCTCCCTAGGCTTATTCTTGCCCAATTAGGGTTTTTAACCATTCTTGTGCATCCAATAAGTTGAGTTGTGTCATTGGATTAACATTTAGGTCATTTTCGTCCTCCCTAGGCTTATTCTTGTCCAATTAGGGTTTTTAACCAATCTTGTGCATCCAATAGGTGTGTTTGTGTCATTGGATGATCAATTAGGTCATTTTCGTCCTCCCTAGGCTTATACTTGTCCAATTAGGGTTTTTAACCAATCTTGTGCATCCAATACGTGTGTTTGTGTCATTGGATGATCAATTAGGTCATTTTTGTCCTCCCTAGGCTTATTCTTGTCCAATTAGGGTTTTTAACCAATCTTGTGCATCCAATAGGTGTGTTTGTGTCATTGGATGATCAATTAGGTCATTTTCGTCCTCCCTAGGCTTATTCTTTCCCAATTAGGGTTTTTAACCAATCTTGTGCATGCAATAAGTTGAGTTGTGTCATTGGATTAACATTTAGGTCATTTTCGTCCTCCCTAGGCTTATTCTTGTCCAATTAGGGTTTTTAACTAATCTTGTGCATCCAATAGGTGTGTTTGTGTCATTGGATGATCAATTAGGTAACTTTCGTCCTCCCTAGGCTTATTCTTGCCCAATTAGGGTTTTTAACCATTCTTGTGCATCCAATAAGTTGAGTTGTGTCATTGGATTAACATTTAGGTCATTTTCATCCTCCCTAGACTTATTCTTTTCCAATTAGGGTTTTTAACCAATCTTGTGCATCCAATAGGTGTGTTTGTGTCATTGGATGATCAATTAGGTCATTTTCGTCCTCCCTAGGCTTATTCTTTCCCAATTAGGGTTTTTAACCAATCTTGTGCATGCAATAAGTTGAGTTGTGTGATTGGATTAACATTTAGGTCATTTTCGTCCTCCCTAGTCTTATTCTTGTCCAATTAGGGTTTTTAACTAATCTTGTGCATCCAATTGGTGTGTTTGTGTCATTGGATGATCAATTAGGTCATTTTAGTCCTCCCTAGGCATATTCTTGTTCAATTAGGGTTTTTAACGAATCTTGTGCATCCAATTGGTGTGTTTGTGTCATTGGATGATCAATTAGGTCATTTTCGTCCTCCCTAGGCTTATTCTTGTCCAATTAGGGTTTTTAACGAATCTTGTGCATCCAATTGGTGTGTTTGTGTCATTGGATGATCAATTAGGTCATTTTCGTCCTCCCTAGGCTTATTCTTGTCCAATTAGTGTTTTTAACCAATCTTGTGCATCCAATAAGTTGAGTTGTGTCATTGGATTAACATTTAGGTCATTTTCGTCCTCCCTAGGCTTATTCTTGTCCAATTAGGGTTTTTAACCAATCTTGTGCATCCAATAGGTGTGTTTCTGTCATTGGATGATCAATTAGGTAACTTTCGTCCTCCCTAGGCTTATTCTTGCCCAATTAGGGTTTTTAACCATTCTTGTGCATCCAATAAGTTGAGTTGTGTCATTGGAATAACATTTAGGTTATTTTGTTCCTCCCTAGGCTTATTCTTGTCCAATTAGGGTTTTTAATCAATCTTGTGCATCCAATAGGTGTGTTTGTGTCATTGGATGATCAATTAGGTCATTTTCGTCCTCCCTAGGCTTATTCTTTCCCAATTAGGGTTTTTAACCAATCTTGTGCATGCAATAAGTTGAGTTGTGTCATTGGATTAACATTTAGGTCATTTTCGTCCTCCCTAGGCTTATTCTTGTCCAATTGGGGTTTTTAACCAATCTTGTGCATCCAATAGGTGTGTTTGTGTCATTGGATGATCAATTAGGTCATTTTCGTCCTCCCTAGGCTTATTCTTGCCCAATTAGGGTTTTTAACCAATCTTGTGCATCCAATAAGTTGAGTTGTGTCATTGGATTAGCATTTAGGTCATTTTCGTCCTCCCCAGGCTTATTCTTGTCCAATTAGGATTTTTAACCAATCTTGTGCATCCAATAAGTTCATTTGTGTCATTGGATGATCAATTAGGTCATTTTCGTCCTCCCTAGGCTTATTCTTGTCCAATTAGGGTTTTTAACCAATCTTGTGCATCCAATAGGTGTGTTTGTGTCATTGGATGATCAATTAGGTCATTTTCGTCCTCCCTAGGCTTATTCTTGTCCAATTAGGGTTTTTAACCAATCTTGTGCATCCAATAGGTGTGTTTGTGTCATTGGATGATCAATTAGGTCATTTTCGTCCTCCCTAGGCTTATTCTGGTCGAATTAGGGTTTCTAACCAATCTTGTGCATCCAATAAGTTGAGTTGTGTCATTGGATTAACATTTAGGTCATTTTCGTCCTCCCTAGGCTTATTCTTGTCCAATTAGGGTTTTTAACCAATCTTGTGCATCCAATAGGTGTGTTTGTGTCATTGGATGATCAATTAGGTCATTTTCGTCCTCCCTAGGCATATTCTTGTCAAATTAGGGTTTTTAACCAATCTTGTGCATTCAATAAGTTGAGTTGTGTCATTGGATTAACATTTAGGTCATTTTCGTCCTCCCTAGGCATATTCTTGTCCAGCTAGGGTTTTTAACCAATCTTGTGCATCCAATAGGTGTGTTTGTGTCATTGGATGATTAATTAGGTCATTTTCGTCCTCCCTAGGCATATTCTTGTCCAATTAAGGTTATTAACGAATCTTGTGCATCCAATTGGTGGGTTTGTGTCATTGGATGATCAATTAGGTCATTTTCGTCCTCCCTAGGCTTATCCTTGTCCAATTAGGGTTTTTAACCAATCTTGTGCATCCAATAAGTTCATTTGTGTCATTGGATTAACATTTAGGTCATTTTCGTCCTCCCTAGGCATATTCTTGTCCAATTAGAGTTTTAGACCAATCTTGTGCATCCAATAGGTGTGTTTGTGTCATTGGATGATCAATTAGGTTATTTTCGTCCTCCCTAGGCTTATTCTTGTCCAATTATGGTTTTTAACTAATCTTGTGCATCCAATAAGTTCATTTGTGTCATTGGATGATCAATTAGGTCATTTTCGTACTCCCTAGGCATATTCTTGTCCAATTAGGGTTTTTAACCAATCTTGTGCATCCAATAGGTGTGTTTGTGTCATTGGATGATCAATTAGGTTATTTTCGTCCTCCCTAGGCTTATTCTTGTCCAATTAGGGTTTTTAACCAATGTTGTTCATCCAATACGTTCATTTGTGTCATTGGATTAACATTATGTCATTTTCGTCCTCCCTAGGCATATTCTTGTCCAATTAGGGTTTTTAACCAATCTTGTGCATCCAATAGGTGTGTTTGTGTCATTGGATGATCAATTAGGTCATTTTCGTACTCCCTAGGCTTATTCTTGTCCAATTAGTGTTTTTAACCAATCTTGTGCATCCAATAAGTTGAGTTGTGTCATTGGATTAACATTTAGGTCATTTTCGTCCTCCCTAGGCTTATTCTTGTCCAATTAGGGTTTTTAACCAATCTTGTGCATCCAATAGGTGTGTTTGTGTCATTGGATGATCAATTAGTTCATTTTCGTCATCCCTAGGCATATTCTTGTCCAATTAGGGTTTTTAACGAATCTTGTGCATCCAATTGGTGTGTTTGTGTCATTGGATGATCAATTAGGTCATTTTCGTCCTCCCTAGGCATATTCTTGTCCAATTAGGGTTTTTAACTAATCTTGTGCATCCAATAGGTGTGTTTGTGTCATTGGATGATCAATTAGGTTATTTTCGTCCTCCCTAGGCTTATTCTTGTCCAATTAGGGTTTTTAACTAATCTTGTGCATCCAATTGGCGTGTTTGTGTCATTGGATGATCAATTAGGTAATTTTAGTCCTCCCTAGGCATATTCTTGTCCAATTAGGGTTTTTAACGAATCTTGTGCATCCAATTGGTGTGTTTGTGTCATTGGATGATCAATTAGGTCATTTTCGTCCTCCCTAGGCTAATTCTTGTCCAATTAGGGTTTTAACTAATCTTGTGCATCCAATTGGTGTGTTTGTGTCATTGGATGATCAATTAGGTCATTTTAGTCCTCCCTAGGCATATTCTTGTCCAATTAGAGTTTTTAACGAATCTTGTGCATCCAATTGGTGTGTTTGTGTCATTGGATGATCAATTAGGTCATTTTCGTCCTCCCTAGGCTTATTCTTGTCCAATTAGTGTTTTTAACCAATCTTGTGCATCCAATAAGTTGAGTTGTATCATTGGATTAACATTTAGGTCATTTTCGTCCTCCCTAGGCTTATTCTTGTCCAATTAGGCTTTTTAACCAATCTTGTGCATCCAATAGGTGTGTTTGTGTCATTGGATGATCAATTAGGTAACTTTCGTCCTCCCTAGGCTTATTCTTGCCCAATTAGGGTTTTTAACCATTCTTGTGCATCCAATAAGTTGAGTTGTGTCATTGGATTAACATTTAGGTCATTTTCGTCCTCCCTAGGCTTATTCTTGTCCAATTAGGGTTTTTAACCAATGTTGTGCATCCAATAGGTGTGTTTGTGTCATTGGATGATCAATTAGGTCATTTTCGTCCTCCCTAGGCTTATTCTTGTCGAATTAGGGTTTTTAACAAATCTTGTGCATCCAATAAGTTCATTTGTGTCATTGGATGATCAATTAGGTCATTTTCGTCCTCCCTATGTATATTCTTGTACAACTAGGGTTTTTAACCAATCTTGTGCATCCAATAAGTTCGTTTGTGTCATTGGATGATCAATTAGGTCATTTTCGTCCTCCCTAGGCTTATTCTTGTCCAATTAGGGTTTTTAACCAATCTTGTGCATCCAATAGGTGTGTTTGTGTCATTGGATGATCAATTAGGTCATTTTCGTCCTCCCTAGGCTTATTCTTGTCCAATTAGGGTTTTTAACCAATCTTGTGCATCCAATAGGTGTGTTTGTGTCATTGGATGATCAATTAGGTCATTTTTGTCCTCCCTAGGCTTATTTTTGTCCAATTAGTGTTTTTAACCAATCTTGTGCATCCAATAAGTTCATTTGTGTCATTGGATGATCAATTAGGTCATTTTCATCCTCCCTAGGCATATTCATGTCCAACTATGGTTTTTAACCAATCTTGTGCATCCAATAGGTGTGTTTGTGTGATTGGATGATCAATTAGGTCATTTTCGTCCTCCCTAGGCTTATTCTTGTCCAATTAGGGTTTTTAACCAATCTTGTGCATCCAATAGGTGTGTTTGTGTCATTGGATGATCAATTAGGTCATTTTCGTCCTCCCTAGGCTTATTCTTGTCCAATTAGGGTTTTTAACCAATCTTGTGCATCCAATAGGTGTGTTTGTGTCATTGGATGATCAATTAGGTCATTTTTATCCTCCCTAGGCTTATTCTTGTCCAATTAGGATTTTTAACCAATCTTGTGCATCCAATAGGTGTGTTTGTGTCATTGGATGATCAATTAGGTCATTTTCGTCCTCCTTAGGCTTATTCTTGTCCAATTAGGGTTTTTAACCAATCTTGTGCATCCAATAACTGTGTTTGTGTCATTGAATTAATATTTAGGTCATTTTCGTCCTCCCTAGGCATATTCTTGTCCAATTAGGGTTTTTAACCAATCTTGTGCATCCAATAGGTGTGTTTGTGTCATTGGATGATCAATTAGGTCATTTTCGTCCTCCCTAGGCTTATTCTTGTCCAATTAGGGTTTTTAACCAATCTTGTGCATCCAATAGGTGTGTTTGTGTCATTGGATGATCAATTACGTCATTTTCGTCCTCCCTAGGCTTATTCTTGCCCAATAGGGTTTTTAACCAATCTTGTGCATCCAATAAGTTGAGTTGTGTCATTGGATTAATATTTAGGTCATTTTCGTCCTCCCTAGGCTTATTCTTGTCCAATTAGGGTTTTTAACCAATCTTGTGCATCCAATAGGTGTGTTTGTGTCATTGGATGATCAATTAGGTCATTTTCGTCCTCCCTAGGCTTATTCTTGTGCAATTAGGATTTTTAACCAATCTTGTGCATGCAATAAGTTCATTTGTGTCATTGAATGATCAATTAGGTCATTTTCGTCCTCCCTAGGCTTATTCTTGTCCAATTAGGGTTTTTAACCAATCTTGTGCATCCAATAGGTGTGTTTGTGTCATTGGATGATCAATTAGGTCATTTTCGTCCTCCCTAGGCTTATTCTTGCCCAATTAGGGTTTTTAACCAATCTTGTGCATCCATTAAGTTGATTTGTGTCATTGGATTAACATTTAGGTCATTTTCGTCCTCCCTAGGCTTATTCTTGTCCAATTAGGGTTTTTAACCAATCTTGTGCATCCAATAAGTTCATTTGTGTCATTGGATTAACATTTAGGTCATTTTCGTCCTCCCTAGGCACACTCTTGTCCAATTAGGGTTTTTAACCAATCTTGTGCATCCAATAGGTTGAGTTGTGTCATTGGATTAACATTTAGGTCATTTTCGTCCTCCCTAGGCTTATTCTTGTCCAATTAGGGTTTTTAACCAATCTTGTGCATCCAATAGGTGTGTTTGTGTCATTGGATGATCAATTAGGTCATTTTCGTCCTCCCTAGGCTTATTCTTGTCCAATTAGGGTTTTTAACCAATCTTGTGCATCCAATAGGTGTGTTTGTGTCATTGGATGATCAATTAGGTCATTTTCGTCCTCCCTAGGCTTATTCTTGTCCAATTAGGGTTTTTAACCAATCTTGTGCATCCAATAGGTGTGTTTGTGTCATTGGATGATCAATTAGGTCATTTTCATCATCCCAAGGCTTATTCTTGTCCAATTAGGGTTTTTAACCAATCTTGTGCATCCAATAACTTTGTTTGTGTCATTGAATTAATATTTAGGTCATTTTCGTCCTCCTTAGGCATATTCTTGTCGAATTAGGGTTTTTAACCAATCTTGTGAATCCAATCGGTGTGTTTCTGTCATTGGATGATCAATTAGGTCATTTTCGTCCTCCCTAGGCTTATTCTTGTCCAATTAGGGTTTTTAACCAATCTTGTGCATCCAATAGGTGTGTTTGTGTCATTGGATGATCAATTAGGTCATTTTCGTCCTCCCTAGGCTTATTCTTGTCCAATTAGGGTTTTTAACCAATCTTGTGCATCCAATAGGTGTGTTTGTGTCATTGGATGATCAATTAGGTCATTTTCGTCCTCCCTAGGCTTATTCTTGTCCAATTAGGGTTTTTAACCAATCTTGTGCATCCAATAAGTTCATTTGTGTCATTGGATGATCAATTAGGTCATTTTCGTCCTTCCTAGGCATAATCTTGTCCAACTAGGGTTTTAAACAAATCTTGTGCATCCAATAGGTGTGTTTGTGTCATTGGATGATCAATTAGGTCATTTTCGTCCTCCCTAGGCTTATTCTTGTCCAATTAGGGTTTTTAACCAATCTTGTGCATCCAATAGGTGTGTTTGTGTCATTGGATGATCAATTAGGTCATTTTCGTCCTCCCTAGGCTTATTCTTGTCCAATTAGGGTTTTTAACCAATCTTGTGCATCCAATAAGTTCATTTGTGTCATTGGATGATCAATTAGGTCATTTTCGTCCTTACTAGGCATATTCTTGTCCAACTAGGGTTTTAAACCAATCTTGTGCATCCAATAGGTGTGTTTGTGTCATTGGATGATCAATTAGGTCATTTTCGTCCTCCCTAGGCTTATTCTTGTCCAATTAGGGTTTTTAACCAATCTTGTGCATCCAATAGGTGTGTTTGTGTCATTGGATGATCAATTAGGTCATTTTCGTCCTCCCTAGGCTTATTCTTGTCCAATTAGGGTTTTTAACCAATGTTGTGCATCCAATAGGTGTGTTTGTGTCATTGGATGATCAATTAGGTCATTTTCGTCCTCCCAAGGCTTATTCATGTCCAATTAGGGTTTTTAACCAATCTTGTGCATCGAATAACTTTGTTTATGTCATTGAATTAATATTTAGGTCATTTTCGTCCTCCCAAGGCATATTCTAGTCCAATTAGGGTTTTTAACCAATCTTGTGCATCCAATAGGTGTGTTTGTGTCATTGGATGATCAATTAGGTCATTTTCGTCCTCCCTAAGCTTATTCTTGTCCAATTAGGGTTTTTAACCAATCTTGTGCATCCAATAAGTTCATTTGTGTCATTGGATTAACATTTAGGTCATATTCGTCCTCCCTAGGCATATTCTTGTCCAATTAGGGTTTTTAACCAATCTTGTGCATCCAATAGGTGTGTTTGTGTCATTGGATGATCAATTAGGTCATTTTCGTCATCCCTAGGCATATTCTTGTTTAGTTAGGGTTTTTAACCAATCTTGTGCATCCAATAGGTGTGTTTGTGTCATTGGATGATCAATTAGGTCATTTTCGTCCTCCCTAGGCTTATTCTTGTCCAATTAGGGTTTTTAACCAATCTTGTGCATCCAATAAGTTCATTTGTGTCATTGGATGATAAATTTGGTCATTTTCGTCCTCCATAGGCATATTCTTGTCCAACTAGGGTTTTAAACCAATCTTGTGCATCCAATAGGTGTGTTTGTGTCATTGGATGATCAATTAGGTCATTTTCGTCCTCCCTAGGCTTATTCTTGTCCAATTAGGGTTTTTAACCAATCTTGTGCATCCAATAGGTGTGTTTGTGTCATTGGATGATCAATTAGGTCATTTTCGTCCTCCCTAGGCTTATTCTTGTCCAATTAGGGTTTTTAACCAATCTTGTGCATCTTATAGGTGTGTTTGTGTCATTGGATGATCAATTAGGTCATTTTCGTCCTCCCTAGGCTTATTCTTGTCCAATTAGGGTTTTTAACCAATCTTGTGCATCCAATAAGTTCATTTGTGTCATTGGATGATCAAATAGGTCATTTTCGTCTTCCCTAGGCATATTCTTGTCCAACTAGGGTTTTAAACCAATCTTGTGCATCCAGTAGGTGTGTTTGTGTCATTGGATGATTAATTAGGTCATTTTCGTCCTCCCTAGGCTTATTCTTGTCCAATTAGGGTTTTTAACCAATCTTGTGCATCCAATAGGTGTGTTTGTGTCATTGGATGATCAATTAGGTCATTTTCGTCCTCCCTAGGCTTATTCTTGTCCAATTAGGGTTTTTAACCAATCTTGTGGATCCAATAGGTGTGTATGTGTCATTGGATGATCAATTAGGTTATTTTCGTCCTCCCTAGGCTTATTCTTGTCCAATTAGGGTTTTTAACCAATCTTGTGCATCCAATAGGTGTGTTTGTGTCATTGGATGATCAATTAGGTCATTTACGTCCTCCCTAGGCATATTCTTGTCCAATTAGGGTTTTTAACGAATCTTGTGCATCCAATTGGTGTGTTTGTGTCATTGGATGATCAATTAGGTCATTTTCGTCCTCCCTAGGCATATTCTTGTCCAATTAGGGTTTTTAACCAATCTTGTGCATCCAATAGGTGTGTTTGTGTCATTGGATGATCAATTAGGTCACTTTCGTCCTCCATAGGCTTATTCCTGTCCAATTAGGGTTTTTAACCAATCTTGTGCATCCAATAAGTTAAGTTGTGTCATTGGATTAACATTTAGGTCATTTTCGTCCTCCCTAGGCTTATTCTTGTCCAATTAGGGTTTTTAACCAATCTTGTGCATCCAATAGGTGTGTTTGTGTCATTGGATGATCAATTAGGTCATTTTCGTCCTCCCTAGGCATTCTCTTGTCCAATTAGGGTTTTTAACCAATCGTGTGCATCCAATAAGTTGAGTTGTGTCATTGGATTAACATTTAGGTCATTTTCGTCCTCCCTAGGCTTATTCTTGTCCAATTAGGGTTTTTAACCAATCTTGTGCATCCAATAGGTGTGTTTGTGTCATTGGATGATCAATTAGGTCATTTTCGTCCTCCCTAGGCTTATTCTTGTCCAATTAGGGTTTTTAACCAATCTTGTGCATCGAATAGGTGTGTTTGTGTCATTGGATGATCAATTAGGTCATTTTCGTCCTCCCTAGGCTTATTCTTGTCCAATTAGGGTTTTTAACCAATCTTGTGCATCCAATAACTTCATTTGTGTCATTGGATGATTAGTTAGGTCATTTTCGTCCTCCCTAGGCATATTCTTGTCCAACTAGGGTATTAAACCAATCTTGTGCATCCAATAGGTGTGTTTGTGTCATTGGATGATCAATTAGGTCATTTTCGTCCTCCCTAGGCTTATTCTTCTCCAATTAGGGTTTTTAACCAATCTTGTGCATCCAATAGGTGTGTTTGTGTCATTGGATGATCAATTAGGTCATTTTCGTCCTCCCTAGGCTTATTCTTGTCCAATTAGGGTTTTTAACCAATCTTGTGCATCCAATAGGTGTGTTTGTGTCATTGGATGATCAATTAGGTCATTTTCGTCCTCCCTAGGCTTATTCATGTCCAATTAGGGTTTTTAACCAATCTTGTGCATCCAATAACTTTGTTTGTGTCATTGAATTAATATTTAGGTCATTTTCGTCCTCCTTAGGCATATTCTTTTCCAATTAAGGTTTTTAACCAATCTTGTGCATCCAATAGGTGTGTTTGTGTCATTGGATGATCAATTAGGTCATTTTCGTCCTCCCTAGGCTTATTCTTGTCCAATTAGGGTTTTTAACCAATCTTGTGCATGCAATAGGTGTGTTTGTGTCATTGGATGATCAATTAGGTCATTTTCGTCCTCCCTAGGCTTATTCTTGTCCAATTAGGGTTTTTAACCAATCTTGTGCATCCAATAAGTTCATTTGTGTTATTGGATTATCATTTAGGTCATTTTCGTCCTCCCTAGGCATATTCTTGTCCAATTAGGGTTTTTAACTAATCTTGTGCATCCAATAGGTGTGTTTGTGTCATTGGATGATCAATTAGGTTATTTTCGTCCTCCCTAGGCTTATTCTTGTCCAATTAGGGTTTTTAACTAATCTTGTGCATCCAATAAGTTCATTTGTAACATTGGATGATCAATTTGGTCATTTTCGTCCTCCCTAGGCATATTCTTGTCTAATTAGGGTTTTTAACCAATCTTGTGCATCCAATAGGTGTGTTTGTGTCATTGGATGATCAATTAGGTTATTTTCGTCCTCCCTAGGCTTATTCTTGTCCAATTAGGGTTTTTAACTAATCTTGTGCATCCAATTGGTGTGTTTGTGT
Source organism: Cicer pinnatifidum (assembly GCA_037974775.1). NCBI lineage: Eukaryota > Viridiplantae > Streptophyta > Magnoliopsida > Fabales > Fabaceae > Cicer > Cicer pinnatifidum. The sequence continues at coordinate 2,287 of JBBPBR010001234.1, read as the reverse complement.
CATTGGATGATCAATTAGGTCATTTTAGTCCTCCCTAGGCATATTCTTGTCCAATTAGGGTTTTTAACGAATCTTGTGCATCCAATTGGTGTGTTTGTGTCATTGGATGATCAATTAGGTCATTTTCGTCCTCCCTAGGCATATTCTTGTCCAATTAGTGTTTTTAACCAATCTTGTGCATCCAATAAGTTGAGTTGTGTCATTGGATTAACATTTAGGTCATTTTCGTCCTCCCTAGGCTTATTCTTGTCCAATTAGGGTTTTTAACCAATCTTGTGCATCCAATAGGTGTGTTTGTGTCATTGGATGATCAATTAGGTAACTTTCGTCCTCCCTAGGCTTATTCTTGCCCAATTAGGGTTTTTAACCATTCTTGTGCATCCAATAAGTTGAGTTGTGTCAATTGATTAACATTTAGGTCATTTTCGTCCTCCCTAGGCTTATTCTTGTCCAATTAGGGTTTTTAACCAATCTCGTGCATCCAATAGGTGTGTTTGTGTCATTGGATGATCAATTAGGTCATTTTCGTCCTCCCTAGGCTTATTCTTTCCCAATTAGGGTTTTTAACCAATCTTGTGCATGCAATAAGTTGAGTTGTGTCATTGGATTAACATTTAGGTCATTTTCGTCCTCCCTAGGCTTATTCTTGTCCAATTAGGGTTTTTTACCAATCTTGTGCATCCAATAAGTTCATTTGTGTCATTGGATTAACATTTAGGTCATTTTCGTCCTCCCTAGGCATATTCTTGTCCAATTAGAGTTTTAGACAAATCTTGTGCATCCAATAGGTGTGTTTGTGTCATTGGATGATCAATTAGGTTATTTTCGTCCTCCCTAGGCTTATTCTTGTCCAATTAGGGTTTTTAACTAATCTTGTGCATCCAATTGGTGTGTTTGTGTCATTGGATGATCAATTAGGTCATTTTCGTCCTCCATAGGCATATTCTTGTTCAATTAGGGTTTTTAACGATTCTTGTGCATCCAATTGGTGTGTTTGTGTCATTGGATGATCAATTAGGTCATTTGCGTCCTCCCTAGGCTTATTCTTGTCCAATTAGGGTTTTTAACCAATCTTGTGCATCCAATAAGTTGAGTTGTGTCATTAGATTAACATCTAGGTCATTTTCGTCCTCCCTAGGCTTATTCTTGTCCAATTAGGGTTTTTAACCAATCTTGTGCATCCAATAGGTGTGTTTGAGTCATTGGATGATCAATTAGGTAACTTTCGTCCTCCCTAGGCATATTCTTGCCCAATTAGGGTTTTAAACCAATCTTGTGCATCCAATAAGTTGAGTTGTGTCATTGGATTAACATTTAGGTCATTTTCGTCCTCCCTAGGCTTATTCTTGTCCAATTAGGGTTTTTAACCAATCTTGTGCATCCAATTGGTGTGTTTGTTTCATTGGATGATCAATTAGGTTATTTTCGTCCTCCCTAGGCTTATTCTTGTCCAATTAGAGTTTTAACCACTCTTGTGCATCCAATAGGTGTGTTTGTGTCATTGGATGATCAATTAGGTCATTTTCGTCCTCCCTAGGCATATTCTTGTCCAATTAGGGTTTTTAACCAATCTTGTGCATCCAATAAGTTCATTTGTGTCATTGGATGATCAATTAGGTCATTTTCGTCCTCCCTGGGCATATTCTTGTCCAATTAGAGTTTTAGACAAATCTTGTGCATCCAATAGGTGTGTTTGTGTCATTGGATGATCAATTAGGTTATTTTCGTCCTCCCTAGGCTTATTCTTGTCCAATTAGGGTTTTTAACTAATCTTGTGCATCCAATAAGTTCATTTGTGTCATTGGATGATCAATTAGGTCATTTTCGTCCTCCATAGGCATATTCTTGTCCAATTAGGGTTTTTAACCAATCTTGTGCATCCAATATGTGTGTTTGTGTCATTGGATGATCAATTAGGTCATTTTCGTCCTCCCTAGGCTTATTCTTGTCCAATTAGGTTTTTTAACAGATCTTGTGCACCCAATAGGTGTGTTTGTATCATTGGATGATCAATTAGGTTATTTTCGTCCTCCCTAGGCATATTCTTGTCCAATTAGGGTTTTTAACCAATCTTGTGCATCCATTAGGTGTGTTTGTGTCATTGTATGATCAATTAGGTCATTTTCGTCCTCCCTAGGCTTCTTCTTGTCCAATTAGAGGTTTTAACCAATCTTGTGCATCCAATAGAAGTGTTTGTGTCATTGGATGATCAATTAGGTCATTTTCGTCCTCCCAAGGCTTATTCTTGTCCAATTAAGGTTTTTAACCAATCTTGTGCATCCAATAG
>JBBPBR010001233.1:64719-106966 GCA_037974775.1 Cicer pinnatifidum | reverse complement strand
GGTTTTTAACCAATCTTGTGCATCTGATAAGTTTGTTTGTGTCATTGAATTAATATTTAGGTCATTTTCGTCCTCACTAGGCATATTCTTGTCCAATTAGGATTTTTAACAAATCTTGTGCATCCAATAGGTGTGTTTGTGTCGTTGGATGATGAATTAGGTCATTTTCGTCCTCCCTAGGCTTATTCTTCTCCAATTAGGGTTTTTAACCAATCTTGTGCATCTAATAGGTGTGTTTGTGTCATTGGATGATCAATTAGGTCATTTTCATCCTCCCTAGGCTTATTCTTGTCCAATTAAGGTTTTTAACCAATCTTGTGCATCCAATAGGTGTGTTTGTGTCATTGGATGATCAATTAGGTCATTTTCGTCCTCCCTAGGCTTATTCTTGTCCAATTAGGGTTTTTAACCAATCTTGTGCATCTATTAGGTGTGTTTGTGTCATTGGATGATCAATTCGGTCATTTTCGTCGTCCCTAGGCTTAATCTTGTCCAATTAAGGTTTTTAACCAATCTTGTGCATCTGATAAGTTTGTTTGTGTCATTGAATTAATATTTAGGTCATTTTCGTCCTCACTAGGCATATTCTTGTCCAATTAGGATTTTTAACAAATCTAGTGCATCCAATAGGTGTGTTTGTGTCGTTGGATGATGAATTAGGTCATTTTCGTCCTCCCTAGGCTTATTCTTCTCCAATTAGGGTTTTTAACCAATCTTGTGCATCTAATAGGTGTGTTTGTGTCATTGGATGATCAATTAGGTCATTTTCATCCTCCCTAGGCTTATTCTTGTCCAATTAGGGTTTTTAACCAATCTTGTGCATCCAATAGGTGTGTTTGTGTCATTGGATGATCAATTAGGTCATTTTCGTCCTCCCTAGGCTTATTCTTGTCCAATTAGGGTTTTTAACCAATCTTGTGCATCTAATAGGTGTGTTTGTGTCATTGGATGATCAATTCGGTCATTTTCGTCGTCCCTAGGCTTAATCTTGTCCAATTAAGGTTTTTAACAAATCTTGTGCATCTGATAAGTTTGTTTGTGTCATTGAATTAATATTTAGGTCATTTTCGTCCTCACTAGGCATATTCTTGTCCAATTAGGATTTTTAACAAATCTTGTGCATCCAATAGGTGTGTTTGTGTCGTTGGATGATGAATTAGGTCATTTTCGTCCTCCCTAGGCTTATTCTTCTCCAATTAGGGTTTTTAACCAATCTTGTGCATCTAATAGGTGTGTTTGTGTCATTGGATGATCAATTAGGTCATTTTCATCCTCCCTAGGCTTATTCTTGTCCAATTAGGGTTTTTAACCAATCTTGTGCATCCAATAAGTTCATTTGTGTCATTGGATGATCAATTAGGTCATTTTCGTCCTCCCTAGGTATATTCTTGTCCAACTAGGGTTTTTAACCAATCTTGTGCATCCAATAGATGTGTTTGTGTCTTTGGATGATCAATTAGGTTATTTTCGTCCTCCCAAGGCTTATTCTTGTCCAATTAGGGTTTTTAACCAATCTTGTGCATCCAATAGGTGTGTTTGTGTCATTGGATGATCAATTAGGTCATTTTCGTCCTCCCTAGGCATATTCTTGTCCAATTAGGGTTTTTAACCAATCTTGTGCATCCAATAGGTGTGTTTGTGTCATTGGATGATCAATTAGGTCATTTTCGTCCTCCCTAGGCATATTCTTGTCCAATTAGGGTTTTTAACCAATCTTGTGCATCCAATAGGTGTGTTTTGTCATTGGATGATCAATTAGGTCATTATCGTCCTCCCTAGGCATATTCTTGTCCAATTAGGGTTTTTAACCAATCTTGTGCATCCAATAGGTGTGTTTGTGTCATTGGATGATCAATTAGGTCATTTTCGTCCTCCCTAGGCATATTCTTGTCCAATTAGGGTTTTTAACCAATCTTGTGCATCCAATAGGTGTGTTTGTGTCATTGGATGATCAATTAGATTATTTTCGTCCTTCCTAGGATTACTCTTGTCCAATTAGGGTTTTTAACCAATGTTGTGCATCCAATAAGTTCATTTGTGTCATTGGATTAACATTTAGGTCATTTTCGTCCTCCCTAGACATATTCTTGTCCAATTAGGGTTTTTAACCAATCTTGTGCATCCAATATCTTTGTTTGTGTCATTGAATTAAGATTTAGGTCATTTTCGTCCTCCCTAGGCATTTTCTTGTCCAATTAGGGTTTTTAACCAATCTTGTGCATCCAATAGGTGTGTTTGTGTCATTGGATGATCAATTAGGTCATTTTCGTCCTCCCTAGGCATATTCTTGTCCAATTAGGGTTTTTAACCAATCTTGTGCATCCAATAGGTGTGTTTGTGTCATTGGATGATCAATTAGGTCATTTTCGTCCTCCCTAGGCATATTCTTGTCCAATTAGGGTTTTTAACCAAGCTTGTGCATCCAATAGGTGTGTTTGTGTCATGGGATGATCAATTAGGTCATTTTCGTCCTCCCTAGGCTTATTCTTGTCCAATTAGGGTTTTTAACCAATCTTGTGCATCCTATAGGTGTGGTTGTGTCATTGGATGATCAATTAGGTCATTTTCGTCCTCCCTAGGCTTATTCTTGTCCAACTAGGGTTTTTAACCAATCTTGTGCATCCAATAAGTTTGTTTGTGTCATTGAATTAATATTTAGGTGATTTTCGTCCTCCCTAGGCATATTCTTGTCCAATTAGGGTTTTTAACCAATCTTGTGCATCCAATAGGTGTGTTTGTGTCATTGGATGATCAATTAGGTCATTTACGTCCTCCCTAGGCCTATTCTTGTCCAATTAGGGTTTTTAACCAATCTTGTGCATCCAATAACTTTGTTTGTGTCATTGAATTAATATTTAGGTCATTTTCGTCCTCCCTAGGCATATTCTTGTCCAATTAGGGTTTTTAACCAATCTTGTGCATCCAATAGGTGTGTTTGTGTCATTGGATGATCAATTAGGTCATTTTCGTCCTCCCTAGGCATATTCTTGTCCAATTAGGGTTTTTAACCAATCTTGTGCATCCAATAGGTGTGTTTGTGTCATTGGATGATCAATTAGGTCATTTTCGTCCTCCCTAGGCATATTCTTGTCCAATTAGGGTTTTTAACCAATCTTGTGCATCCAATAAGTTCATTGGTGTCATTGGATGATCAATTAGGTCATTTTCGTCCTCACTAGGCATATTCTTGTCCAACTAGGGTTTTAAACCAATCTTGTGCATCTAATAGGTGTGTTTGTGTCATTGGATGATCAATTAGGTCGTTTTCGTCCTCCCTAGGCCTATTCTTGTCCAATTAGGGTTTTTAACCAATCTTGTGCATCCAATAGGTGTGCTTGTGTCATTGGATGATCAATTAGGTCATTTTCGTCCTCCCTAGGCTTATTCTTGTCCAATTAGGGTTTTTAACCAATCTTGTGCATCCAATAACTTTGTTTGTGTCATTGAATTAATATTTAGGTCATTTTCGTCCTCCATAGGCATATTCTTGTCCAACTTGGGTTTTTAACCAATCTTGTGCATCCAATAGGTGTGTTTGTGTCATTGGATGATCAATTAGGTCATTTTCGTCCTCCATAGGCTTATTCTTGTCCAATTAGGGTTTTTAACCAATCTTGTGCATCCAATAAGTTCATTTGTGTCATTGGATTAACATTTAGGTTATTTTCGTCCTCCCTAGGCATATTCTTGTCCAATTAGGGTTTTTAACCGATTTTGTGCTTCCAATAGGTGTGTTTGTGTCATTGGATGATCAATTAGGTCATTTTCGTCCTCCCTAGGCATATTCTTGTCCAATTAGGGTTTTTAACCAATCTTGTGCATCCAATAGGTGTGTTTGTGTCATTGGATGATCAATTAGGTCATTTTCGTCCTCCCTAGGCTTATTCTTGTCCAATTAGGGTTTTTAACCAATCTTGTGCATCCAATAAGTTCATTAGTGTCATTGGATGATCAATTAGGTCATTTTCGTCCTCCCTAGGCATATTATTATCCAATTAGGGTTTTTAACCAATCTTGTGCATCCAATAAGTTTGTTTGTGTCATTGAATTAATATTTAGGTCATTTTCGTCCTCCCTAGGCATATTCTTGTCCAATTAGGGTTTTTAACCAATCTTGTGCATCCAATAGGTGTGTTTGTGTCATTGGATGATCAATTAGGTCATTTTCGTCCTCCCTAGGCATATTCTTGTCCAATTAGGGTTTTTAACCAATCTTGTGCATCCAATAGGTGTGTTTGTGTCATTGGATGATCAATTAGGTCATTTACGTCCTCCCTAGGCCTATTCTTGTCAAATTAGGGTTTTTAACCAATCTTGTGCATCCAATAACTTTGTTTGTGTAATTGAATTAATATTTAGGTCATTTTCGTCCTCCCTAGGCATATTCTTGTCCAATTAGGGTTTTTAACCAATCTTGTGCATCCAATAGGTGTGTTTGTGTCATTGGATGATCAATTAGGTCATTTTCGTCCTCCCTAGGCATATTCTTGTCCAATTAGGGTTTTTAACCAATCTTGTGCATCCAATAGGTGTGTTTGTGTCATTGGATGATCAATTAGGTCATTTTCGTCCTCCCTAGGCATATTCTTGTCCAATTAGGGTTTTTAACCAATCTTGTGCATCCAATAGGTGTGTTTGTGTCATTGGATGATCAATTAGGTCATTTTCGTCCTCCATAGGCTTATTCTTGTCCAATAAGAGTTTTTAACCAATCTTCTGCATCCAATAAGTTGAGTTGTGTCATTGGATTAACATTTAGGTCATTTTCGTCCTCCCTAGGCTTATTCTTGTCCAATTAGGGTTTTTAACCAATCTTGTGCATCCAATAGGTGTGTTTGTGTCATTGGATGATCAATTAGGTCATTTTCGTCCTCCCTAGGCATATTCTTGTCAAATTAGGGTTTTTAACCAATCTTGTGCATTCAATAAGTTGAGTTGTGTCATTGGATTAACATTTAGGTCATTTTCGTCCTCCCTAGGCATATTCTTGTCCAGCTAGGGTTTTTAACCAATCTTGTGCATCCAATAGGTGTGTTTGTGTCATTGGATGATTAATTAGGTCATTTTCGTCCTCCCTAGGCATATTCTTGTCCAATTAAGGTTATTAACGAATCTTGTGCATCCAATTGGTGGGTTTGTGTCATTGGATGATCAATTAGGTCATTTTCGTCCTCCCTAGGCTTATCCTTGTCCAATTAGGGTTTTTAACCAATCTTGTGCATCCAATAAGTTCATTTGTGTCATTGGATTAACATTTAGGTCATTTTCGTCCTCCCTAGGCATATTCTTGTCCAATTAGAGTTTTAGACCAATCTTGTGCATCCAATAGGTGTGTTTGTGTCATTGGATGATCAATTAGGTTATTTTCGTCCTCCCTAGCCTTATTCTTGTCCATTTAGGGTTTTTAACTAATCTTGTGCATCCAATAAGTTCATTTGTGTCATTGGATGATCAATTAGGTCATTTTCGTCCTCCCTAGGCATATTCTTGTCCAATTAGGGTTTTTAACCAATCTTGTGCATCCAATAGGTGTGTTTGTGTCATTGGATGATCAATTAGGTCATTTTCGTCCTCCCTAGGCATATTCTTGTCCAATTAGGGTTTTTAACCAATCTTGTGCATCCAATAGGTGTGTTGTGTCATTGGATGATCAATTAGGTCATTTCCGTCTTCCCTAGGCATATTCTTGTCCAATTAGGGTTTTTAACCAATCTTGTGCATCCAATAGGTGTGTTTGTGTCATTGGATGATCAATTAGGTCATTTTCGTCCTCCCTAGGCATATTCTTGTCCAATTAGGGTTTTTAACCAATCTTGTGCATCCAATAAGTTTGTTTATGTCATTGAATTAATATTTCGGTCATTTCTGTCCTCCCTAGGTATATTCTTGTCCAATTAGGGTTTTTAACCAATCTTGTGCATCCAATAGGTGTGTTTGTGTCATTGGATGATCAATTAGGTCATTTTCGTCCTCCCTAGGCATATTCTTGTCCAATTAGGGTTTTTAACCAATCTTGTGAATCCAATAGGTGTGTTTCTGTCATTGGATGATCAATTAGGTCATTTTCGTCCTCCCTAGGCTTATTCTTGTCCAATTAGGGTTTTTAACCAATCTTGTGCATCCAATAGGTGTGTTTGTGTCATTGGATGATCAATTAGGTCATTTTCGTCCTCCCTAGGCATATTCTTGTCCAATTAGGGTTTTTAACCAATCTTGTGCATCCAATAGGTGTGTTTGTGTCATTGGATGATCAATTAGGTCATTTTCGTCCTCCTTAGGCATATTCTTGTCCAATTAGTGTTTTATACCAATCTTGTGCATCCCATAAGTTTGTTTGTGTCATTGAATTAATATTAAGGTCATTTTCGTCCTCCCAAGGCATATTCTTGTCCAATTAGGGTTTTTAACCAATCTTGTGCATCCAATAGGTGTGTTTGTGTCATTGGATGATCAATTATGTCATTTTCGTCCTCCCTAGGCTTATTCTTGTCCAATTAGGGTTTTTAACCAATCTTGTGCATCCAATAAGTTCATTTGTGTCATTGGATTAACATTTAGGTCATTTTCATCCTCCCTAGGCATATTCTTGTCCAATTAGGGGTTTTAACCAATCTTGTGCATCCAATAGGTGTGTTTGTGTCATTGGATGATCAATTAGGTTATTTTCGTCATTCCTAGGCTTATTCTTGTCCAATTAGGGTTTTTAACCAATCTTGTGCATCCAATAAGTTCATTTGTGTCATTGGATTAACATTTAGGTCATTTTCGTCCTCCCTATGCATATTCTTGTCCAACTAGGGTTTTAAACCAATCTTGTGCATCCAATAGGTGTGTTTGTGTCATTGGATGATCAATTAGGTCATTTTCGTCCTCCCTACGCTTATTCTTGTCCAATTAGGGTTTTTAACCAATCTTGTGCATCCAATAGGTGTGTTTGTGACATTAGATGATGAATTAGGTCATTTTCATCCTCCCTAGGCATATTCTTGTCCAGTTAGGGTTTTTAACCAATCTTGTGCATCCAATAGGTGTGTTTGTGTCATTGGATGATCAATTAGGTCATTTTCTTCCTCCCCAGGCTTATTGTTGTCCAATTAGGGTTTTTAACCAATCTTGTGCATCCAATAGGTGTGTTTGTGTCATTGGATGATCAATTAGGTCATTTTCGTCCTCCCTAGGCTTATTCTTGTCCAATTAGGGTTTTTAACCAATCTTGTGCATCCAATAACTTTGTTTGTGTCATTGAATTAATATATAGGTCATTTTCGTCCTCCCTAGGCATATTCTTGTCCAATTAGGGTTTTTAACCAATCTGTTGCATCCAATAGGTGTGTTCGTGTCATTGGATGATCAATTAGGTTATTTTCGTCATTCCTAGGCTTATTCTTGTCCAATTAGGGTTTTTAATTAATCTTGTGCATCCAATAAGTTCATTTGTGTCATTGGATTAACATTTAGGTCATTTTCGTCCTCCCTAGGCATATTCTTGTCCAACTAGGGTTTTAAACCAATCTTGTGCATCCAATAGGTGTGTTTGTGTCATTGGATGATCAATTAGGTCATTTTCGTCCTCCCTACGCTTATTCTTGTCCAATTAGGGTTTTTAACCAATCTTGTGCATCCAATAGGTGTGTTTGTGACATTAGATGATCAATTAGGTCATTTTCGTCCTCCCTAGGCATATTCTTGTCCAGTTAGGGTTTTTAACCAATCTTGTGCATCCAATAGGTGTGTTTGTGTCATTGGATGATCAATTAGGTCATTTTCTTCCTCCCCAGGCTTATTGTTGTCCAATTAGGTTTTTTAACCAATCTTGTGCATCCAATAGGTGTGTTTGTGTCATTGGATGATCAATTAGGTCATTTTCGTCCTCCCTAGGCTTATTCTTGTCCAATTAGGGTTTTTAACCAATCTTGTGCATCCAATAACTTTGTTTGTGTCATTGAATTAATATATAGGTCATTTTCGTCTTCCCTAGGCATATTCTTGTCCAATTAGGGTTTTTAACCAATCTGTTGCATCCAATAGGTGTGTTCGTGTCATTGGATGATCAATTAGGTTATTTTCGTCATTCCTAGGCTTATTCTTGTCCAATTAGGGTTTTTAACCAATCTTGTGCATCCAATAAGTTCATTTGTGTCATTGGATTAACATTTAGGTCATTTTCGTCCTCCCTAGGCATATTCTTGTCCAACTAGGGGTTTAAACCAATCTTATGCATCCAATAGGTGTGTTTGTCTCATTGGATGATCAATTAGGTCATTTTCGTCATCCCTAGGCTTATTCATGTCGAATTAGGGTTTTTAACCAATCTTGTGCATCCAATAAGTTTGTTTGTGTCATTGAATTAATATTTAGGTCATTTTCGTCCTCCCTAGGCATATTCTTGTCCAATTAGGGTTTTTAACCAATCTTGTGCATCCAATAGGTGTGTTTGTGTCATTGGATGATCAATTAGGTCATTTTCGTCCTCCCTAGGCTTATTCTTGTCCAATTAGGGTTTTTAACCAATCTTGTGCATCCAATAACTTTGTTTGTGTCATTGAATTAATATTTAGGTTATTTTCGTCCTCCCTAGGCATATTCTTGTCCAATTACGGTTTTTAACCAATCTTGTGCATCCAATAGGTGTGTTTGTGTCATTGGATGATCAATTAGGTCATTTTCGTTCTTTCTATGCTTATTCTTGTCCAATTAGGGTTTTTAACCAATCTTGTGCATCCAATAAGTTCATTTGTGTCATTGGATGATCAATTAGGTCATTTTCGTCCTCCCTAGGCATATTCTTGTCCAATTACGGTTTTTAACCAATCTTGTGCTTCCAATAGGTGTGTTTGTTTCATTGGATGATCAATTAAGTCATTTTCGTCCTCACCAGGCTTATTCTTGTCCAATTAGGTTTTTTAACCAATCTTGTGCATCCAATAGGTGTGTTTGTGTCATTGGATGATCAATTAGGTCATTTTCGTCCTCCCTAGGCTTATTCTTGTCCAATTAGGGTTTTTAACCAATCTTGTGCATCCAATAACTTTGTTTGTGTCATTGAATTAATATTTAGGTCATTTTCGTCCTCCCTAGGCATATTCTTGTCCAATTAGGGTTTTTAACCAATCTTGTGCATCCAATAAGTTCATTTGTGTCATTGGATTAACATTTAGGTCATTTTCGTCCTCCCTAGGCATATTCTTGTCCAATTAGGGTTTTTAACCAATCTTGTGCATTTAATAAGTTGAGTTGTGTCATTGGATTAACATTTAGGTCATTTTCGTTCTCCCTAGGCTTATTCTTGTCCAATTAGGGTTTTTAACCAATCTTGTGCATCCAATAAGTTCATTTGTGTCATTGGATTAACATTTAGGTCATATCCGTCCTCCCTAGTCATATTCTTGTCCAATTAGGCTTTTTAACCAATCTTGTGCATCCAATAGGTGTGTTTGTGTCATTGGATGATCAATTAGGTCATTTTCGTCCTCCCTAGGCATATTCTTGTCCAATTAGGGTTTTTAACCAATCTTGTGCATCCAATAGGTGTGTTTGTGTCATTGGATGATCAATTAGGTCATTTTCGTCCTCCCTAGGCTTATTCTTGTCCAATTAGGGTTTTTAACCAATCTTGTGCATCCAATAAGTTCATTAGTGTCATTGGATGATCACTAAGGTCATTTTCGTCCTCCCTATGCATGTTCTTGTCCAACTAGGGTTTTTAACCAATCTTGTGCATCCAATAGGTGTGTTTGTGTCATTGGATGATCAATTAGGTCATTTTCGTCCTCCCTAGGCTTATTCTTGTCCAATTAGGGTTTTTAACCAATCTTGTGCATCCAATAACTTTGTTTGTGTCATTGAATTAATTTTTAGGTCATTTTCCTCCTCCCTAGGCATATTCTTGTCCAATTAGGGTTTTTAACCAATCTTGTGCATCCAATAGGTGTGTTTGTGTCATTGGATGATCAATTAGGTCATTTTCGTCCTCCCTAGGCTTATTCTTGTCCAATTAGGGTTTTTAACCAATCTTGTGCATCCAATAAGTTCATTTCTGTCATTGGATTAACATTTAGGTCATTTTCGTCCTTCCTAGTCATATTCTTGTCCAATTAGGGTTTTTAACCAATCTTGTGCTTCCAATAGGTGTGTTTGTGACATTGGATGATCAATTAGGTCATTTTCGTCCTCCCTAAGCTTATTCTAGTCCAATTAGGGTTTTTAACCAATGTTGTGCATCCAATAGGTGTGTTTGTGTCATTGGATTAACATTTAGGTCATTTTCGTCCTCCCTAGGCTTGTTCTTGTCCAATTAGGGTTTTTAACCAATCTTGTGCATCCAATAGGTGTGTTTGTGTCATTGGATGATCAATTAGGTCATTTTCGTCCTCCCTAGGCTTATTCTTGTCCAATTAGGGTTTTTAACCAATCTTGTGCATCCAATAACTTTGTTTGTGTCATTGAATTAATATTTGGGTCATTTTCGTCCTCCCTAGGCATATTCTTGTCCAATTAGGGTTTTTAACCAATCTTGTGCATCCAATAGGTGTGTTTGTGTCATTGGATGATCAATTAGGTCATTTTCGTCCTCCCTAGGCTTATTCTTGTCCAATTAGGGTTTTTAACCAATCTTGTGCATCCAATAAGTTCATTTGTGTCATTGGATTAACATTTAGGTCATTTTCGTCCTCCCTAGGCATATTATTGTCAAATTAGGGTTTTTAACCAATCTTGTGCATCCAATAGGTGTCTTTGTGTCATTGGGTGATCAATTAGGGTATTTTCGTCCTCCCTAGGCATATTCTTGTCCAATTAGGGTTTTTAACCAATCTTGTGCATCCAATAGGTGTGTTTGTGTCATTGGATGATCAATTAGGCCATTTTCGTCCTCCCTAGGTTTATTTTTGTCCAATTAGGGTTTTTAACCAATCTTGTGCATCCAATAGGTGTGTTTGTGTCATTGGATGATCAATTAGGTCATTTTCGTCCTCCCTAGGCTTATTCTTGTCCAATTAGGGTTTTTAACCAATCTTGTGCATCCAATAAGTTCATTTGTGTCATTGGATTAACATTTAGGTCATTTTCGTCCTCCCTAGGCATATTCATGTCCAATTAGAGTTTTAGACCAATCTTGTGCATCCAATAGGTGTGTTTGTGTCATTGGATGATCAATTAGGTTATTTTCGTCCTCCCTAGGCTTATTCTTGTCCAATTAGGGTTTTTAACCAATCTTGTGCATCCAATAAGTTGAGTTGTGTCATTGGATTAACATTTAGGTCATTTTCGTCCTCCCTAGGCATATTCTTGTCCAATTAGGGTTTTTAACCAATCTTGTGCATCCAATAGGTGTGTTTGTGTCATTGGATGATCAATTAGGTCATTTTCGTCCTCCCTAGGCTTATTCTTGTCCAATTAGGGTTTTTAACCAATCTTGTGCATCCAATAAGTTGAGTTGTGTCATTGGATTAACATTTAGGTCATTTTCATCCTCCCTAGGCATATTCTTGTCCAATTAGGGTTTTTAACCAATCTTGTAGATCCAATAAGTACATTTGTGTCATTGGATTAACATTATGTCATTTTCGTCCTCCCTAGGCATATTCTTGTCCAATTAGGGTTTTTAACCAATCTTGTGCATCCAATAGGTGTGTTTGTGTCATTGGATGATCAATTAGGTCATTTTCGTCCTCCCTAGGCTTATTCTTGTCCAATTAGGGTTTTTAACCAATCTTGTGCATCCAATAAGTTGAGTTGTGTCATTGGATTAATATTTAGGTCATTTTCGTCCTCCCTAGGCTTCTTCTTGTCCAATTAGAGGTTTTAACCAATCTTGTGCATTCAATAGAAGTGTTTGTGTCATTGGATGATCAATTAGGTAATTTTCGTCCTCCCTAGGCTTATTCTTGTCCAATTAGGGTTTTTAACCAATCTTGGGCATCTAATTGGTGTGTTTGTGTCATTGGATGATCAATTAAGTCATTTTCGTCCTCCCTAGGCTTATTCTTGTCCAATTAGGGTTTTTAACCAATCTTGTGCATCTGATAAGTTTGTTTGTGTCATTGAATTAATATTTAGGTCATTTTCGTCCTCACTAGGCATATTCTTGTCCAATTAGGGTTTTTAACAAATCTTGTGCATCCAATAGGTGTGTTTGTGTCGTTGGATGATCAATTAGGTCATTTTCGTCCTCCCTAGGCTTATTCTTGTCCAATTAGGGTTTTTAACCAATCTTGTGCATCCAATAGGTGTGTTTGTGTCATTGGATGATCAATTAGGTCATTTTCGTCCTCCCTAGGCATATTCTTGTCCAATTAGGGTTTTTAACCAATCTTGTGCATCCAATAGGTGTGTTTGTGTCATTGGATGATCAATTAGGTCATTTTCGTCCTCCCTAGGCATATTCTTATCCAATTAGGGTATTTAAGCAATCTTGTGCATCCAATAGGTGTGTTTGTGTCATTGGATGATCAATTAGGTCATTTTCGTCCTTTTTATGCTTATTCTTGTCCAATTAGGGTTTTTAACCAATCTTGTGCATCCAATAAGTTCATTTGTGTCATTAGATGATCAATTAGGTAATTTTCGTCCTCCCTCGGCTTATTCTTGTCCAATTAGGGTTTTTAACCAATCTTGTGCATCCAATAGGTGTGTTTGTGTCATTGGATGATCAATTAGGTCATTTTCATCCTACCTAGACTTATTCTTGTCAAATTAGGGTTTTTAATCAATCTTGTGCATCCAATAACTTTGTTTGTGTCATTGAATTAATATTTAGGTCATTTTTGTCCTCGCTAGGCATATTCTTGTCCAATTAGGGTTTTTAACCAATCTTGTGCATCCAATAGGTGTGTTTGTGTCATTGGATGATCAATTAGGTTATTTTCGTCCTTCCTAGGCTTACTCTTGTCCAATTAGGGTTTTTAACCAATGTTGTGCATCCCATAAGTTCATTTGTGTCATTGGATTAACATTTAGGTCATTTTCGTCCTCCCTAGACATATTCTTGTCCAATTAGGGTTTTAAACCAATCTTGTGCATCCAATAACTTTGTTTGTGTCATTGAATTAATATTTAGGTCATTTTCGTCCTCCCTAGGCATATTCTTGTCCAATTAGGGTTTTTAACCAATCTTGTGCATCCAATAGGTGTGTTTGTGTCATTGGATGATCAATTAGGTCATTTTCGTCCTCCCTAGGCATATTCTTGTCCAATTTGGGTTTTTAACCAATCTTGTGCATCCAATAGGTGTGTTTGTGTCATTGGATGATCAATTAGGTCATTTTCGTCCTCCCTAGGCATATTCTTTACCAATTAGGGTTTTTAACCAATCTTGTGCATCCAATAGGTGTGTTTGTGTCATTGGATGATCAATTAGATCATTTTCGTCCTTTCTATGCTTATTCTTGTCCAATTAGGGTTTTTAACCAATCTTGTGCATCCAATAAGTTCATTTGTGTCATTGGATGATCAATTAGGTCATTTTCGTCCTCCCTAGGCATATTCTTGTCAAACTAGGGTTTTTAACCAATCTTGTGCATCCAATAGGCGTGTTTGTGTCATTGGATGATCAATTAGGTCATTTTCGTCCTCCCTAGCCTTATTCTTGTCCAATTAGGGTTTTTAACCAATCTTGTGCATCCAATAGGTGTGTTTGTGTCATTGGATGATCAATTAGGTCATTTTCGTCCTCCATAGGCTTATTCTTGTCCAATTAGGGTTTTTAACCTGTCTTTTGTATCCAATAAGTTGAGTTGTGTCATTGGATTAACATTTAGGTCATTTTCGTCCTCCCTAGGCTTATTCTTGTCCAATTAGGGTTTTTAACAAATCTTGTGCATCCAATAAGTTCATTTGTGTCATTGGATTAACATTTATGTCATTTTCGTCCTCCCTAGGCATATTCTTGTCCAATTAGGGTTTTTAACCAATCTTGTGCATCCAATAGGTGTGTTTGTGTCATTGGATGATCAATTAGGTAATTTTCGTCCTCCCTAGGCTTATTCTGGTCCAATTAGGGTTTTTAACCAATCTTGTGCATCCAATAGGTGTGTTTGTGTCATTGGATGATCAATTAGGTCATTTTCGTCCTCCATAGGCTTATTCTTGTCCAATTAGGGTTTTTAACCAATCTTGTGCATCCAATAGGTGTGTTTGTTTCATTGGATGATCAATTAGGTCATTTTCGTCCTCCCTAGGCTTATTCTTGTCCAATTAGGGTTTTTAACCAATCTTGTGTATCCAATAGGTGTGTTTGTGTCATTGGATGATCAATTAGGTCATTTTCGTCCTCCTTAGGCTTATTCTTGTCCAATTAGGGTTTTTAACCAATCTTGTGCATCCAATAACTTTGTTTTTGTCATTGAATTAATATTTAGGTCATTTTCGTCCTCCCTAGGCATATTCTTGTCCAATTAGGGTTTTTAACCAATCTTGTGCATCCAATAGGTGTGTTTGTGTCATTGGATGATCAATTAGGTCATTTTCGTCCTCCCTAGGCATATTCTTGTCCAATTAGGGTTTTTAACCAATTTTGTTCATCCAATAAGTTTGTTTATGTCATTGAATTGATATTTAGGTCATTTTCGTCCTCCCTAGGCATATTCTTGTCCAATTAGGGTTTTTAACCAATCTTGTGCATCCAATAGGTGTGTTTGTGTCATTGGATGATCAATTAGGTCATTTTCGTCCTCCCTAGGCATATTTTTGTCCAATTAGGGTCTTTAACCAATCTTGTGCATCCAATAAGTTCATTTGTGTCATTGGATTAACATTTAGGTCATTTTCGTCCTCCCTAGGCATATTCTTGTCCAATTAGGGTTTTTAACCAATCTTGTGCTTCCAATAGGTGTGTTTGTGTCATTGGATGATCAATTAGGTCATTTTCGTCCTCCCTAGGCTTATTCTTGTCCAATTAGGGTTTTTAACCAATCTTGGGCATCCAATAACTTTGTTTGTGTCATTGAATTAATATTTAGGTCATTTTCGTCCTCCCTAGGCATATTCTTGTCCAATTAGGGTTTTTAACCAATCTTGTGCATCCAATAGGTGTGTTTGTGTCATTGGATGATCAATTAGGTCATTTTCGTCCTCCCTAGGCTTATTCTTGTCCAATTAGGGTTTTTAACCAATCTTGTGTATCCAATAAGTTCATTTGTGTCATTGAATTAATATTTAGGTCATTTTCGTCCTCCCTAGGCATATTCTTGTCCAATTAGGGTTTTTAACCAATCTTGTGCATCCAATAGGTGTGTTTGTGTCATTGGATGATCAATTAGGTCATTTTCGTCCTCCCTAGGCATATTCTTGTCCAATTAGGGTTTTTAACCAATCTTGTGCAGCCAATAGGTGTGTTGTGTCATTGGATGATCAATTAGGTCATTTTCGTCCTCCCTAGGCATATTCTTGTCCAATTAGGGTTTTTAACCAATCTTGTGCATCCAATAGGTGTGTTTGTGTCATTGGATGATCAATTAGGTCATTTTCGTCCTCCCTAGGCATATTCTTGTCCAATTAGGGTTTTTAACGAATCTTATGCATCCAATAGGTGTGTTTGAGTCATTGGATGATCAATTAGGTCATTTTCGTCCTCCCTAGGCATATTCTTGTCCAATTAGGGTTTTTAACCAATCTTGTGCATCCAATAGGTGTGTTTGTGTCATTGGATGATCAATTAGGTCATTTTCGTCCTCCCTAGGCATATTCTTGTCAAATTAGGGTTTTTAACCACTCTTGTGCATCCAATAAGTTGAGTTGTGTCATTGGATTAACATTTAGGTCATTTTCGTCCTCCCTAGGCTTATTCTTGTCCAATTAGGGTTTTTAACCAATCTTGTGCATCCAATAGGTGTGTTTGTGTCATTGGATGATCAATTAGGTCATTTTCGTCCTCCCTAGGCATATTCTTGTCAAATTAGGGTTTTTAACCAATCTTGTGCATTCAATAAGTTGAGTTGTGTCATTGGATTAACATTTAGGTCATTTTCGTCCTCCCTAGGCATATTCTTGTCCAGCTAGGGTTTTTAACCAATCTTGTGCATCCAATAGGTGTGTTTGTGTCATTGGATGATTAATTAGGTCATTTTCGTCCTCCCTAGGCATATTCTTGTCCAATTAAGGTTATTAACGAATCTTGTGCATCCAATTGGTGGGTTTGTGTCATTGGATGATCAATTAGGTCATTTTCGTCCTCCCTAGGCTTATCCTTGTCCAATTAGGGTTTTTAACCAATCTTGTGCATCCAATAAGTTCATTTGTGTCATTGGATTAACATTTAGGTCATTTTCGTCCTCCCTAGGCATATTCTTGTCCAATTAGAGTTTTAGACCAATCTTGTGCATCCAATAGGTGTGTTTGTGTCATTGGATGATCAATTAGGTTATTTTCGTCCTCCCTAGGCTTATTCTTGTCCAATTATGGTTTTTAACTAATCTTGTGCATCCAATAAGTTCATTTGTGTCATTGGATGATCAATTAGGTCATTTTCGTACTCCCTAGGCATATTCTTGTCCAATTAGGGTTTTTAACCAATCTTGTGCATCCAATAGGTGTGTTTGTGTCATTGGATGATCAATTAGGTTATTTTCGTCCTCCCTAGGCTTATTCTTGTCCAATTAGGGTTTTTAACAAATCTTGTGCATCCAATAGGTGTGTTTGTGTCATTGGATGATCAATTAGGTCATTTTCGTCCTCCATAGGCTTATTCTTGTCCAATTAGGATTTTTAACCAATCTTGTGCATCCAATAAGTTGAGTTGTGTCATTGGATTAACATTTAGGTCATTTTCGTCCTCCCTAGGCTTATTCTTGTCCAATTAGGGTTTTTAACCAATCTTGTGCATCCAATATGTTCATTTTTGTCATTGGATTAACATTTAGGTCATTTTCGTCCTCCCTAGGCATATTCTTGTCCAATTAGGGTTTTTAACCAATCATGTGCATCCAATAGGTGTGTTTGTGTCATTGGATGATCAATTAGGTCATTTTCGTCCTCCCTAGGCATATTCTTGTCCAATTAGGGTTTTTAACCAATCTTGTGCATCCAATAGGTGTGTTTGTGTCATTGGATGATCAATTTATGTCATTTTCGTCCTCCCTAGGCATCTTCTTATCCAATTAGGGTTTTTAACCAATCTTGTGCATCCAATAGGTGTGTTTGTGTCATTGGATGATCAATTAGGTCATTTTCGTCCACCCTAGGCTTATTCTTGTCCAATTAGGGTTTTTAACCAATCTTGTGCATCCAATAAGTTCATTTGTGTCATTGGATTAACATTTAGGTCATATCCGTCCTCCCTAGGCATATTCTTGTCCAATTAGGGTTTTTAACCAATCTTGTGCATCCAATAGGTGTGTTTGTGTCATTGGATGATCAGATAGGTCATTTTCGTCCTCCCTAGGGTTATTCTTGTCCAATTAGGGTTTTTAACCAATCTAGTGCATCCAATAAGTTGAGTTGTGTCATTGGATTAACATTTACGTCATTTTCGTTCTCCCTAGGCTTATTCTAGTCCAATTAGGGTTTTTAACCAATCTTGTGCATCCAATAAGTTCATTTGTGTTATTGGATTAACGTTTAGGTCATATTCGTCATCCCTAGGCATATTCTTGTCCAATTAGGGTTTTTAACCAATCTTGTGCATCCAATAGGTGTGTTTGTGTCATTGGATGATCAATTAGGTCATTTTCGTCCTCCCTAGGCATATTCTTGTCCAATTAGGGTTTTTAACCAATCTTGTGCATCCAATAGGTGTGTTTGTGTAATTGGATGATCAATTAGGTCACTTTCGTCCTCCCTAGGCTTATTCTTGTCCAATTAGGGTTTTTAACCAATCTTGTGCATCCAATAAGTTCATTAGTGTCATTGGATGATCAATTAGGTCATTTTCGTCCTCCCTAGGCATGTTCTTCTCCAACTAGGGTTTTTAACCAATCTTGTGCATCCAATAGGTGTGTTTGTGTCATTGGATGATCAGATAGGTCATTTTCGTCCTCCCTAGGGTTATTCTTGTCCAATTAGGGTTTTTAACCAATCTAGTGCATCCAATAAGTTGAGTTGTGTCATTGGATTAACATTTAGGTCATTTTCGTTCACCCTAGGCTTATTCTTGTCCAATTAGGGTTTTTAACCAATCTTGTGCATCCAATAAGTTCATTTGTGTCATTGGATTAACATTTAGGTCATATCCGTCCTCCCTAGGCATATTCTTGTCCAATTAGGGTTTTTAACCAATCTTGTGCCTCCAATAGGTGTGTTTGTGTCATTGGATGATCAATTAGGTCATTTTCGTTCTCCATAGGCTTATTCTTGTCCAATTAGAGTTTTTAACCAATCTTGTGCATCCAATAAGTTTGTTTGTGTCATTGAATTAATATTTAGGTCATTTTCTTCCTCCCTTGGCATATTCTTGTCCAATTAGGGTTTTTAACCAATCTTGTGCATTCAATAGGTGTGTTTGTGTCATTGGATGATCAATTAGGTCATTTTCGTCCTCCCTAGGCTTATTCTTGTCCAATTAGGGTTTTTAACCAATCATGTGCATCCAATAGGTGTGTTTGTGTCATTGGATGATCAATTAGGTCATTTTCGTCCTCCCTAGGCATATTCTTGTCCAATTAGGGTTTTTAACCAATCTTGTGCATCCAATAGGTGTGTTTGTGTCATTGGATGATCAGATAGGTCATTTTCGTCCTCCCTAGGGTTATTCTTGTCCAATTAGGGTTTTTAACCAATCTAGTGCATCCAATAAGTTGAGTTGTGTCATTGGATTAACATTTAGGTCATTTTCGTTCTCCCTAAGCTTATTCTTGTCCAATTAGGGTTTTTAACCAATCTTGAGCATCCAATAAGTTCATTTGTGTCATTGGATTAACATTTAGGTCATTTTCGTCCTCCCTAGGCATATTCTTGTCCAATTAGGGTTTTTAACCAATCTTGTGCTTCCAATAGGTGTGTTTGTGTCATTGGATGATCAATTAGGTCATTTTCGTCCTCCCTAGGCTTATTCTTGTCCAATTAGGGTTTTTAACCAATCTTGGGCATCCAATAACTTTGTTTGTGTCATTGAATTAATATTTAGGTCATTTTCGTCCTCCCTAGGCATATTCTTGTCCAATTAGGGTTTTTAACCAATCTTGTGCATCCAATAGGTGTGTTTGTGTCATTGGATGATCAATTAGGTCATTTTCGTCCTCCCTAGGCTTATTCTTGTCCAATTAGGGTTTTTAACCAATCTTGTGCATCCGATAAGTTTATTTGTGTCATTGAATTAATATTTAGGTCATTTTTGTCCTCCCTAGGCATATTCTTGTCCAATTAGGGTTTTTAACCAATCTTGTGCATCCAATAGGTGTGTTTGTGTCATTGGATGATCAATTAGGTCATTTTCGTCCTCCCTAGGCATATTCTTGTCCAATTAGGGTTTTTAACCAATCTTGTGCATCCAATAGGTGTGTTTGTGTCATTGGATGATCAATTAGGTCATTTTCGTCCTCCCTAGGCATATTCTTGTCCAATTAGGGTTTTTAACCAATCTTGTGCATCCAATAGGTGTGTTTGTGTCATTGGATGATCAATTAGGTCATTTTCGTCCTCCATAGGCTTATTCTTGTCCAATAAGAGTTTTTAACCAATCTTCTGCATCCAATAAGTTGAGTTGTGTCATTGGATTAACATTTAGGTCATTTTCGTCCTCCCTAGGCTTATTCTTGTCCAATTAGGGTTTTTAACCAATCTTGTGCATCCAATAAGTTGAGTTGTGTCATTGGATTAATATTTAGGTCATTTTCGTCCTCCCTAGGCATATTCTAGTCCAATTAGGGTTTTTAACCAATCTTGTGCATCCAATAGGTGTGTTTGTGTCATTGGATGATCAATTAGGTCATTTTCGTCCTCCCTAGGCATATTCTTGTCCAATTAGGGTTTTTAACGAATCTTGTGCATCCAATTTGTGTGTTTGTGTCATTGGATGATCAATTAGGTCATTTTCGTCCTCCCTAGGCTTATTCTTGTCCAATTAGGGTTTTTAACCAATCTTGTGCATCCAATAGGTGTGTTTGTGTCATTGGATGATCAATTAGGGGATTTTCGTCCTCCCTAGGCATATTCTTGTCCAATTAGGGTTTTTAACCAATCTTGTGCATCCAATAGGTGTGTTTGTGTCATTGGATGATCAATTAGGTCATTTTCGTCCTCCCTAGGCATATTCTTGTCCAATTAGGGTTTTTAACCAATCTTGTGCATCCAATAGGTGTGTTTGTGTCATTGGATGATCAATTAGGTCATTTTCGTCCTCCCTAGGCATATTCTTGTCCAACTAGGGTTTTAAACCAATCTTGTGAATCTAATAGGTGTGTTTGTGTCATTGGATGATCAATTAGGTCATTTTCATCCTCCCTAGGCTTATTCTTGTCCAATTAGGGTTTTTAACCAATCTTGTGCATCCAATAGGTGTGTTTGTGTCATTGGATGATCAATTAGGTCATTTTCGTCCTCCCTAGGCTTATTCTAGTCCAATTAGGGTTTTTAACCATTCTCGTGCATCCAATAAGTTGAGTTGTGTCATTGGATTAACATTTAGGTCATTTTCGTTCTCCCTACGCTTATTCTTCTCCAATTAGGGTTTTTAACCAATCTTGTGCATCCAATAGGTGTGTTTGTGTCATTGGATGATCAATTAGGTCATTTTCGTCCTCCCTAGGCATATTCTTGTCCAATTAGGGTTTTTAACCAATCTTGTGCATCCAATAGGTGTGTTTGTGTCATTGGATGATCAATTAGGTCATTTTCGTCCTCCCTAGGCTTATTCTTGTCCAATTAGGGTTTTTAACCAATCTTGTGCATCCAATACGTTCATTTGTGTCATTGGATTAACATTTAGGTCATTTTCGTCCTCCCAAGGCTTATTCTTGTCCAATTAGGGTTTTTAACTAATCTTGTGCATCCAATAAGTTCATTTGTGTCATTGGAAGATCAATTAGGTCATTTTCGCTCTCCCTAGGCATATTCTTGTCCAATTAGGGTTTTTAACCAATCTTGTGCATCCAATAGGTGTGTTTGTGTCATTGGATGATCAATTAGGTCATTTTCGTCCTCCCTAGGCATATTCTTGTCCAATTAGGGTTTTTAACCAATCTTGTGCATCCAATAGGTGTGTTTGTGTCATTGGATGATCAATTAGGTCATTTTCGTCCTCCCTAGGCTAATTCTTGTCGAATTATGGTTTTTAACCAATCTTGTGCATCCGATAAGTTTGTTTGTGTCATTGAATTAATATTTAGGTCATTTTCGTCCTCCCTAGGCATATTCTTGTCCAATTAGGGTTTTTAACCAATCTTGTGCATCCAATAGGTGTTGTTGTGTCATTGGATGATCAAATAGGTCATTTACGTCCTCCCTAGGCATATTCTTGTCCAATTAGGGTTTTTAACCAATCTTGTCCATCCAATAGGTGTGTTTGTGTCATTGGATGATCAATTAGGTCATTTTCGTCCTCCCTAGGCTTATTCTTGTCCGATTAGGGTTTTTAACCAATCTTGTGCATCTAATAGGTGTGTTTGTGTCATTGGATGATCAATTAGGTCATTTTCGTCGTCCCTAGGCTTAATCTTGTCCAATTAAGGTTTTTAACCAATCTTGTGCATCCGATAAGTTTGTTTGTGTCATTGAATTAATATTTAGGTCATTTTCATCCTCCCTAGGCATACTCTTGTCCAATTAGGGTTTTTAACCAATCTTGTGCATCCAATAGGTGTGTTTGTGTCATTGGATGATCAATTAGGTCATTTTCGTCCTCCCTAGGCTTATTCTTGTCCAATTAGGGTTTTTAACCAATCTTGTGCATCCAATAAGTTGAGTTGTGTCATTGGATTAACATTTAGGTCATTTTCGTTCTCCCAAGGCTTATTCTTGTCCAATTAGGGTTTTAACCAATCTTGTACATCCAATAGGTGTGTTTGTGTCATTGGATGATCAATTAGGTCATTTTCGTCGTCCCTAGGCTTAATCTTGTCCAATTAAGGTTTTTAACCAATCTTGTGCATCCGATAAGTTTGTTTGTGTCATTGAATTAATATTTAGGTCATTTTCATCCTCCCTAGGCATACTCTTGTCCAATTAGGGTTTTTAACCAATCTTGTGCATCCAATAGGTGTGTTTGTGTCATTGGATGATCAATTAGGTCATTTTCGTCCTCCCTAGGCTTATTCTTGTCCAATTAGGGTTTTTAACCAATCTTGTGCATCCAATAAGTTGAGTTGTGTCATTGGATTAACATTTAGGTCATTTTCGTTCTCCCAAGGCTTATTCTTGTCCAATTAGGGTTTTAACCAATCTTGTACATCCAATAGGTGTGTTTGTGTCATTGGATGATCAATTAGGTGATTTTCGTCCTCCAAAGGCTTATTCTTGTCCAATTAGGGTTTTTAACCAATCTTGTGCATCCAATAAGTTGAGTTGTGTCATTGGATTAACATTTAGGTCATTTTCGTCCTCCCTAGGCATATTCTTGTCCAATTAGGGTTTTTAACCAATCTTCTGCATCCAATAGGTGTGTTTGTGTCATTGGATGATCAATTAGGTCATTTCCGTCCTCCCTAGGCTTATTCTTGTCCAATTAGGGTTTTTAACCAATCTTGTGAATCCAATAGGTGTGTTTGTGTCATTGGATGATCAATTAGGTCATTTTCGTCCTCCCTAGGCATATTCTTGTCCAATTAGGGTTTTTAACCAATCTTGTGCATCCAATAGGTGTGTTTGTGTCATTGGATGATCAACTAGGTAATTTTCGTCCTCCCTAGGCTTATTCTTGTCCAATTAGGGTTTTTAACCAATCTTGTGCATCCAATAGGTGTGTTTGTGTCATAGGATGATCAATTTAGGTCATTTTCGTCCTCCCTAGGCTTATTCTTGTCCAATTAGGGTTTTTAACCAATCTTGTTCATCCAATAGGTGTGTTTGTGTCATTGTATGATCAATTAGGTCATTTTCGACCTCCATAGGCTTATTCTTGTCCAATTAGGGTTTTTAACCTGTCTTTTGCATCCAATAAGTTGAGTTGTGTCATTGGATTAACATTTAGGTCATTTTCGTCCTCCCTAGGCTTATTCTTGTCCAATTAGGGTTTTTAACAAATCTTGTGCATCCAATAAGTTCATTTGTGTCATTGGATTAACATTTATGTCATTTTCGTCCTCCCTAGGCATATTCTTGTCCAATTAGGGTTTTTAACCAATCTTGTGCATCCAATAGGTGTGTTTGTGTCATTGGATGATCAATTAGGTAATTTTCGTCCTCCCTAGGCTTATTCTGGTCCAATTAGGGTTTTTAACCAATCTTGTGCATCCAATAGGTGTGTTTTTGTCATTGGATAATCAATTAGGTCATTTTCGTCCTCCCTAGGCATATTCTTGTCCAATTACAGTTTTTAACCAATCTTGTGCATCCAATAGGTGTGTTTGTGTCATTGGATGATCAATTAGGTAATTTTCGTCCTCCCTAGGCTTATTCTTGTCCAATTAGGGTTTTTAACCAATCTTGTGCATCTAATTGGTGTGTTTGTGTCATTGGATGATCAATTAAGTCATTTTCGTCCTCCCTAGGCTTATTCTTGTCCAATTATGGTTTTTAACCAATCTTGTGCATCTGATAAGTTTGTTTGTGTCATTGAATTAATATTTAGGTCATTTTCGTCCTCCCTAGGCATATTCTTGTCCAATTAGGATTTTTAACAAATCTTGTGCATCCAATAGGTGTGTTTGTGTCGTTGGATGATCAATTAGGTCATTTTCGTCCTCCCTAGGCTTATTCTTGTCCAATTAGGGTTTTTAACCAATCTTGTGCATCTAATAGGTGTGTTTGTGTCATTGGATGATCAATTAGGTCATTTTCGTCCTCCCAAAGCTTATTCTTGTCCAATTAGGGTTTTTAACCAATGTTGTGCATCCGATAAGTTTGTTTGTGTCATTGAATTAATATTTAGGTCATTTTCGTCCTCCCTAGGCATATTCTTGTCCAATTAGGGTTTTTAACCAATCTTGTGCATCCAATAGGTGTGTTTGTGTCATTGGATGATCAATTAGGTCATTTTCGTCCTCCCTAGGCATATTCTTGTCCAATTAGGGTTTTTAACCAATCTTGTGCATCCAATAGGTGTGTTTGTGTCATTGGATGATCATTTAGGTCATTTTCGTCCTTCCTAGGCATATTCTTATCCAATTAGGGTTTTTATCCAATCTTGTGCATCCAATAGGTGTGTTTGTGTCATTGGATGATCAATTAGGTCATTTTCGTCCTTTCTATGCTTATTCTTGTCCAATTAGGGTTTTTAACCAATCTTGTGCATCCAATAAGTTCATTTGTGTCATTGGATGATCAATTAGGTCATTTTCGTCCTCCCTAGGCATATTCTTGTCCAACTAGGGTTTTTAACCAATCTTGTGCATCCAATAGGTGTGTTTATGTCATTGGATGATCAATTAGGTCATTTTCGTCCTCCCTATGCTTATTCTTGTCCAATTAGGGTTTTTAACCAATCTTGTGTATCCAATAAGTTCATTTGTGTCATTGAATTAATATTTAGGTCATTTTCGTCCTCCCTAGGCATATTCTTGTCCAATTAGGGTTTTTAACCAATCTTGTGCATCCAATAGGTGTGTTTGTGTCATTGGATGATCAATTAGGTCATTTTCGTCCTCCCTAGGCATATTCTTGTCCAATTAGGGTTTTTAACCAATCTTGTGCAGCCAATAGGTGTGTTGTGTCATTGGATGATCAATTAGGTCATTTTCGTCCTCCCTAGGCATATTCTTGTCCAATTAGGGTTTTTAACCAATCTTGTGCATCCAATAGGTGTGTTTGTGTCATTGGATGATCAATTAGGTCATTTTCGTCCTCCCTAGGCATATTCTTGTCCAATTAGGGTTTTTAACCAATCTTGTGCATCCAATAGGTGTGTTTGTGTCATTGGATGATCAATTAGGTTATTTTCTTCCTCCCTATGCATATTCTTGTCCAATTAGGGTTTTTAACTAATCGTGTGCATCCGATAAGTTCATTTGTGTCATTGGATGATCAATTAGGTCATTTTCGTCCTCCCTAGGCATATTCTTGTCCAATTAGGGTTTTTAACCAATCTTGTGCATCCAATAGGTGTGTTTGTGTCATTGGATGATCAATTAGGTCATTTTCGTCCTCCCTAGGCATATTCTTGTCCAATTAGGGTTTTTAACCAATCTTGTGCATCCAATAGGTGTGTTTGTGTCATTGGATGATCAATTAGGTCATTTTCGTCCTCCCTAGGCATATTCTTGTCCAATTAGGGATTTAAACCGATCTTGTGCATCCAATAGGTGTGTTTGTTTCATTGGATGATCTATTAGGTCATTTTTGTCCTCCCTAGGCATATTCTTGTCCAATTAGGGTTTTTTAACCAATCTTGTGCATCCAATAAGTTGAGTTGTGTCATTGGATTAACATTTAGGTCATTTTCGTCCTCCCTAGGCTTATTCTTGTCCAATTAGGGTTTTTAACCAATCTTGTGCATCCAATAGGTGTGTTTGTGTCATTGGATGATCAATTAGGTCATTTTCGTCCTCCCTAGGCATATTCTTGTCCAATTAGGGTTTTTAACCAATCTTGTGCATCCAATAGGTGTGTTTGTGTCATTGCATGATCAATTAGGTCATTTTCGTCCTCCCTAGGCTTATTCTTGTCCAATTAGGGTTTTTAACTAATCTTGTGCATCCAATAAGTTCATTTGTGTCATTGGATGATAAATTAGGTCACTTTCGTCCTCCCTTGGCATATTCTTGTGCAATTAGGGTTTTTAACCAATCTTGTGCATCCCATAGGTGTGTTTGTGTCATTGGATGATCAATTAGGTCATTTTCGTCCTCCCTAGGCTTATTCTTGTCCAATTAGGGTTTTTAACCAATCTTGTGCATCCAATAGGTGTGTTTGTGTCATTGGATGATCAATTAGGTCATTTTCGTCCTCCCTAGGCATATTCTTGTCCAATTAGGGTTTTTAACCATTCTTGTGCATCCAATAAGTTGAGTTGTGTCATTGGATTAGCATTTAGGTCATTTTCGTCCTCCCTAGGCTTATTCTTGTCCAATTAGGGTTTTTAACCAATCTTGTGCATCCAATAAGTTCATTTGTGTCATTGGATTAACATTTATGTCATTTTCGTCCTCCCTAGGCATATTCTTCTCCAATTAGGGTTTTTAACCAATCTTGTGCATCCAATAGGTGTGTTTGTGTCATTGGATGATCAATTAGGTCATTTTCGTCCTCCCTAGGCTTATTCTTGTCCAATTAGGGTTTTTAACCAATCTTGTGCATCCAATAAGTTCATTTGTGTCATTGGATTAACATAATGTCATTTTCGTCATCCCTAGGCATATTCTTGTCCAATTAGGGTTTTTAACCAATCTTGTGCATCCAATAGGTGTGTTTGTGTCATTGGATGATCAATTAGGTCATTTTCGTCCTCCCTAGGCATATTCTTGTCCAATTAGGGTTTTTAACCAATCTTGTGCATCCAATAGGTGTGTTTGTGTCATTGGATGATCAATTAGGTCATTTTCGTCCTCCCTAGGCTTATTCTTGTCCAATTAGGGTTTTTAACCAATCTTGTGCATCCAATAGGTGTGTTTGTGTCATTGGATGATCAATTAGGTCATTTTCGTCCTCCCTAGCCATATTCTTGTCCAATTAGGGTTTTTAACCAATCTTGTGCATCCAATAGGTGTGTTTGTGTCATTGGATGATCAATTAGGTCATTTTCGTCCTCCCTAGGCTTATTCTTATCCAATTAGGGTTTTTAACCAATCTTGTGCTTCCAATAAGTTGACTTGTGTCATTGGATTAACGTTTAGGTCATTTTCGTCCTCCCTAGGCTTATTCTTGTCCAATTAGGGTTTTTAACAAATCTTGTGCATCCAATACGTTCATTTGTGCCATTGGATTAACATTTAGGTCATTTTCGTCCTCCTTAGGCATATTCTTGTCCAATTTGAGTTTTAGACCAATCTTGTGCATCCAATAGGTGTGTTTGTGTCATTGGATGATCAATTAGGTTATTTTCGTCCTCCCTAGGCTTATTCTTGTCCAATTAGGGTTTTTAACTAATCTTGTGCATCCAATTGGTGTGTTTGTGTCATTGGATGATCAATTAGGTCATTTTCGTCCTCCCTAGGCATATTCTTGTCCAATTAGGGTTTTTAACGAATCTTGTGTATCCAATTGGTGTGTTTCTGTCATTGGATGATCAATTAGGTCATTTTCGTCCTCCCTAGGCTTATTCTTGTCCAATTAGGGTTTTTAACCAATTTTGTGCATCCAATAAGTTGAGTTGTGTCATTGGATTAACATTTAGGTCATTTTCGTCCTCCCTAGGCTTATTCTTGTCCAATTAGGGTTTTTAACCAATCTTGTGCATCCAATAGGTGTGTTTGTGTCATTAGATGATCAATTAGGTAACTTTCGTCCTCCCTAGGCTTATTCTTGCCCAATTAGGGTTTTTAACCATTCTTGTGCATCCAATAAGTTGAGTTGTGTCATTGGATTAACATTTAGGTCATTTTCGTCATCCCTAGGCTTATTCTTGTCCAATTAGGGTTTTTAACCAATCTTGTGCATCCAATAGGTGTGTTTGTGTCATTGGATGATCAATTAGGTCATTTTCGTCATCCCTAGGCTTATTCTTGTCCAATTAGGGTTTTTAACCAATCTTGTGCATCCAATAAGTTCATTTGTTCCATTGGATTAACAATTAGGTCATTTTCGTCCTCCCTAGGCATATTCTTGTCCAATTAGAGTTTTAGACAAATCTTGTGCATCCAATAGGTGTGTTTGTGTCATTGGATGATCAATTAGGTTATTTTCGTCCTCCCTAGGCTTATTCTTGTCCAATTAGGGTTTTTAACTAATCTTGTGCATCCAATAAGTTCATTTGTGTCATTGGATGATCAATTAGGTCATTTTCGTCCTCCCTAGGCATATTCTTGTCTAATTAGGGTTTTTAACCAATGTTGTGCATCCAATAGGTGTGTTTGTGTCATTGGATGATCAATTAGGTCATTTTCGTCCTCCCTAGGCTTATTCTTGTCCTATTAGGGTTTTTAACCAATCTTGTGCATCCAATAGGTGTGTTTGTGTCATTGGATGATCAATTAGGTCATTTTCGTCCTCCATAGGCTTATTCTTGTCCAATTAGGGTTTTTAACCAATCTTGTGCATCCAATAAGTTGAGTTGTGTCATTGGATTAACATTTAGGTCATTTTCGTCCTCCCTAGGCTTATTCTTGTCCAATTAGGGTTTTTAACCAATCTTGTGCTTCCAATAAGTTCATTTGTGTCATTGGATGATCAATTAGGTCATTTTCGTCCTCCCTAGGCATATTCTTGTCCAATTAGGGTTTTTAACCAATCTTGTGCATCCAATAGGTGTGTTTGTGTCATTGGATGATCAATTAGGTCATTTTCGTCCTCCCTAGGCATATTCTTGTCCAATTAGGGTTTTTAACCAATCTTGTGCATCCAATAGGTGTGTTTGTGTCATTGGATGATCAATTAGGTTATTTTCGTCCTCCCTAGGCTTATTCTTGTCCAATTAGGGTTTTTAACTAATCTTGTGCATCCAAAAGTTCATTTGTGTCATTGGATGATCAATTAGGTCATTTTCGTCCTCCCTAGGCATATTCTTGTCCAATTAGGGTTTTTAACCAATCTTGTGCATCCAATAGGTGTGTTTGTGTCATTGGATGATCAATTAGGTCATTTTCGTCCTCCCTAGGCATATTCTTGTCCAATTAGGGTTTTTAACCAATCTTGTGCATCCAATAGGTGTGTTTGTGTCATTGGATGATCAATTAGGTCATTTTCGTCCTCCCTAGGCTTATTCTTGTCCAATTAGGGTTTTTAACCAATCTTGTGCATCCAATAGGTGTGTTTGTGTCATTGGATAATCAATTAGGTCATTTTCGTCCTCCCTTGGCTTATTCTTGTGCAATTAGGGTTTTTAATCAATCTTGTGCATCTAATAGGTGTGTTTGTGTCATTGGATGATCAATTAGGTCATTTTCGTCCTCCCTAGGCTTATTCTTGCCCAATAAAGGTTTTTAACCAATCTTGTGCATCCAATAAGTTGAGTTGTGTCATTGGATTAACATTTAGGTCATTTTCGTCCTCCCTAGGCATATTCTTGTCCAATTAGGGTTTTTAACCAATCTTGTGCATCCAATAGGTGTGTTTGTGTCATTGGATGATCAATTAGGTCATTTTCGTCCTCCCTAGGCTTATTCTTGTCCAATTAGGGTTTTTAACCAATCTTGTGCATCCAATAGGTGTGTTTGTGTTATTGGATGATCAATAAGGTCATTTTCGTCCTCCCTAGGCATATTCTTGTCCAATTAGGGTTTTTAACCAATCTTGTGCATCCAATAGGTGTGTTTGTGTCATTGGATGATCAATTAGGTCATTTTCGTCCTCCCTAGGCTTATTCTTGTCCAATTAGGGTTTTTAACCGATCTTGTGCATCCAATAGATGTGTTTGTGTCATTGGATGATCAATTAAGTCATTTTCGTCCTGCCTAGGTATATTCTTGTCCAATTAGAGTTTTTAACCAATCTTGTGGATCCAATAGTTGTGTTTGTGTCATTGGATGATCAATTAGGTCATTGTCGTCCTCCCTTTGCATATTCTTGTCCAATTAGGGTTTTTAACCAATCTTGTGCTTCCAATAGATGTGTTTGTGTCATTGGATGATCAATTAGGTCATTTTCGTCCTCCCTAGGCATATTCTTGTCCAATTAGGGTTTTTAACCAATCTTGTGCATCCAATAGGTGTGTTTGTGTCATTGGATGATCAATTAGGTCATTTTCGTCCTCCCTAGGCTTATTCTTGTCCAATTAGGGTTTTTAACCAATCTTGTGCATCCAATAAGTTCATTTGTGTCATTGGATTAACATTTAGATCATTTTCGTCCTGCCTAGGCATATTCTTGTCCAATTAGGGTTTTTAACCAATCTTGTGCATCCAATAGGTGTGTTTGTGTCATTGGATGATCAATTAGGTTATTTTCGTCCTCCCTAGGCTTATTCTTGTCCAATTAGGGTTTTTAACCAATCTTGTGCATCCAATAGGTGTGTTTGTGTCATTGGATGACCAATTAGGTCATTTTCGTCCTCCCTAGGCATATTCTTGTCCAATTAGGGTTTTTAACCAATCTTGTGCATCCAATAGGTGTGTTTGTGTCATTGGATGATCAATTAGGTCATTTTCGTCCTCCCTAGGCTTATTCTTGTCCAATTAGGGTTTTTAACCAATCTTGGGCATCCGATAACTTTGTTTGTGTCATTAAATTAATATTTAGGTCATTTTCGTCCTCCCTAGGCATATTCTTGTCCAATTAGGGTTTTTAACCAATCTTGTGCATCCAATAGGTGTGTTTGTGTCATTGGATGATCAATTAGGTCATTTTCGTCCTCCCTAGGCATATTCTTGTCCAATTAGGGTTTTTAACCAATCTTGTGCATCCAATAGGTGTGTTGTGTCATTGGATGATCATTTAGGTCATTTTCGTCCTCCCTAGGCATATTCTTGTCCAATTAGGGTTTTTAACCAATCTTGTGCATCCAATAGGTGTGTTTGTGTCATTGGATGATCAATTAGGTCATTTTCGTACTCCCTAGGCTTATTCTTGTCCAATTAGTGTTTTTAACCAATCTTGTGCATCCAATAAGTTGAGTTGTGTCATTGGATTAACATTTAGGTCATTTTCGTCCTCCCTAGGCTTATTCTTGTCCAATTAGGGTTTTTAACCAATCTTGTGCATCCAATAGGTGTGTTTGTGTCATTGGATGATCAATTAGGTAACTTTCGTCCTCCCTAGGCTTATTCTTGCCCAATTAGGGTTTTTAACCATTCTTGTGCATCCAATAAGTTGAGTTGTGTCAATTGATTAACATTTAGGTCATTTTCGTCCTCCCTAGGCTTATTCTTGTCCAATTAGGGTTTTTAACCAATCTCGTGCATCCAATAGGTGTGTTTGTGTCATTGGATGATCAATTAGGTCATTTTCGTCCTCCCTAGGCTTATTCTTTCCCAATTAGGGTTTTTAACCAATCTTGTGCATGCAATAAGTTGAGTTGTGTCATTGGATTAACATTTAGGTCATTTTCGTCCTCCCTAGGCTTATTCTTGTCCAATTAGGGTTTTTAACCAATCTTGTGCATCCAATAAGTTCATTTGTGTCATTGGATTAACATTTAGGTCATTTTCGTCCTCCCTAGGCATATTCTTGTACAATTAGAGTTTTAGACCAATCTTGTGCATCCAATAGGTATGTTTGTGTCATTGGATGATCAATTAGGTTATTTTGGTCCTCCCTAGGCTTATTCTTGTCCAATTAGGGTTTTTAACTTATCTTGTGCATCCAATAAGTTCATTTGTGTCATTGGAATAACATTTAGGTCATTTTCGTCCTCCCTAGGCATATTCTTGTCCAATTAGAGTTTTAGACCAATCTTGTGCATCCAATTGGTGTGTTTGTGTCATTGGATGATCAATTAGGTCATTTTCGTCCTCCCTAGGCTTATTCTTGTCCAATTAGTGTTTTTAACCAATCTTGTGCATCCAATAAGTTGAGTTGTGTCATTGGATTAACATTTAGGTCATTTTCGTCCTCCCTAGGCTTATTCTTGTCCAATTAGGGTTTTTAACCAACCTTGTGCATCCAATAGGTGTGTTTGTGTCATTGGATGATCAATTAGGTAACTTTCGTCCTCCCTAGGCTTATTCTTGTCCAATTAGTGTTTTTAACCAATCTTGTGCATCCAATAAGTTGAGTTGTGTCATTGGATTAACATTTAGGTCATTTTCGTCCTCCCTAGGCTTATTCTTGTCCAATTAGGGTTTTTAACCAATCTTGTGCATCCAATAGGTGTGTTTGTGTCATTGGATGATCAATTAGGTCATCTTCGTCGTCCCTAGGCTTATTCTTGCCCAATTAGGGTTTTTAACCAATCTTGTGCATCCAATAAGTTGAGTTGTATCATTGGATTAACATTTTGGTCATTTTCGTCCTCCCTAGGCTTATTCTCGTCCAATTAGGGTTTTTAACCAATCTTGTGCATCCAATAAGTTCATTTGTGTCATTGGATTAACATTTAGGTCATTTTCGTCCTCCCTAGGCATATTCTTGTCCAATTAGAGTTTTAGACCAATCTTGTGCATCCAATAGGTGTGTTTGTGTCATTGGATGATCAATTAGGTTATTTTCGTCCTCCCTAGGCTTATTCTTGTCCAATTAGGGTTTTTAACTAATCTTGTGCATCCAATAAGTTCATTTGTGTCATTGGATGATCAATTAGGTCATTTTCGTCCTCCCTAGGCATATTCTTGTCCAATTAGGGTTTTTAACCAATCTTGTGCATCCAATAGGTGTGTTTGTGTCGTTGGATAATCAATTAGGTAATTTTCGTCCTCCCTAGGCTTATTCTTGTCCAATTAGGGTTTTTAACTAATCTTGTGCATCCAATTGGTGTGTTTGTGTCATTGGATGATCAATTAGGTCATTTTAGTCCTCCCTAGGCATATTCTTGTCCAATTAGGGTTTTAAACGAATCTTGTGCATCCAATTGCTGTGTTTGTGTCATTGGATGATCAATTAGGTCATTTTCGTCCTCCCTAGGCATATTCTTGTCCAATTAGGGTTTTTAACTAATCTTGTGCATCCAATAGGTGTGTTTGTGTCATTGGATGATCAATTAGGTTATTTTCGTCCTCCCTAGGCTTATTCTTGTCCAATTAGGGTTTTTAACCAATCTTGTACATCTAATAAGTTCATTTGTGTCATTGGATTAACATTTAGGTCATTTTCGTCCTCCCTAGGCATATTCTTGTCCAATTAGGGTTTTTAACCAATCTTGTGCATCCAATAGGTGTGTTTGTGTCATTGGATGATCAATTAGGTCATTTTCGTCCTCCCTAGGCTTATTCTTGTCCAATTAGGGTTTTTAACCAATCTTTAACATCTAATAAGTTCATTTGTGTCATTGGATTAACATTTAGGTCATTTTCGTCCTCCCTAGGCATATTCTTGTCCAATTAGGGTTTTTAACCAATCTTGTGCATCCAATAGGTGTGTTTGTGTCATTGGATGATCAATTAGGTCATTTTCGTCCTCCCTAGGCTTATTCTTGTCCAATTAGGGTTTTTAACAAATCTTGTGCATCCAATAAGTTGAGTTGTGTCATTTGATTAACATTTAGGTCATTTTCGTTCTCCCTACGCTTATTCTTGTCCAATTAGGGTTTTTAACCAATCTTGTGCATCCAATAGGTGTGTTTGTGTCATTGGATGATCAATTAGGTCATTTTCGTCCTCCCTAGGCATATTCTTGTCCAATTAGGGTTTTTAACCAATCTTGTGCATCCAATAGGTGTGTTTGTGTCATTGGATGATCAATTAGGTCATTTTCGTCCTCCCTAGGCATATTCTTGTCCAATTAGGGTTTTTAACCAATCTTGTTTATCCAATAGGTGTGTTTGTGTCATTGGATAATTAATTAGGTCATTTTCGTCCTCCCTAAGCATATTCTTGTCCAATTAGGGTTTTTAACCAATCTTGTGCATCCAATAGGTGTGTTTGTGTCATTGGATGATCAATTATGTCATTTTCGTCCTCCCTAGGCTTATTCTTGTCCAATTAGGGTTTTTAACCAATCTTGTGCATCCAATAGGTTTGTTTGTGTCATTGGCTGATCAATTATGTCATTTTCGTCCTCCCTAGGCATATTCTTGTCCAATTAGGGTTTTTAACCAATCTTGTGCATCCAATAGGTGTGTTTGTGTCATTGGATGATCAATTAGGTCATTTTCGTCCTCCCTAGGCATATTCTTGTCCAATTAGGGTTTTTAACCAATCTTGTGCATCCAATAATTTGAGTTGTGTCATTGGATTAACATTTAAGTCATTTTCGTCCTCCCTAGGCTTATTCTTGTCCAATTAGGGTTTTTAACCAATCTTGTGCATCCAATAAGTTCATTTGTGTCATTGGATTAACATTTAGGTCATTTTCGTCCTCTCTAGGCATATTCTTGTCCAATTAGAGTATTAGACCAATCTTGTGCATCCAATAGGTGTGTTTGTGTCTTTGGATGATCAATTAGGTTATTTTCGTCCTCCCTAGGCTTATTCTTGTCCAATTAGGGTTTTTAACTAATCTTGTGCATCCAATAAGTTCATTTGTGTCATTGGATGATCAATTAGGTCATTTTCGTCCTCCCTAGGCATATTCTTGTCCAATTAGGGTTTTTAACCAATCTTGTGCATCCAATAGGTGTGTTTGTGTCATTGGATGATCAATTAGGTCATTTTCGTCCTCCATAGTCATATTCTTGTCCAATTAGGGTTTTTAACGAATCTTGTGCATCCAATAGGTGTGTTTGTGTCATTGGATGATCAATTAGTTCATTTTCGTCCTCCCTAGGCTTATTCTTGTCCAATTAGTGTTTTTAACCAATCTTGTGCATCCAATAAGTTGAGTTGTGTCATTGGATTAACATTTAGGTCATTTTCGTCCTCCCTAGGCTTATTCTTGTCCAATTAGGGTTTTTAACCAATCTTGTGCATCCAATAAGTTGGGTTGTGGCATTGGATTAACATTTAGGTAATTCCGTCCTCCCTAGGCATATTCTTGTCCAATTAGGGTTTTTAACCAATCTTGTGCATCCAATAGGTGTGTTTGTGGCAATGGATGATCAATTAGGTCATCTTCGTCCTCCCTAGGCTTATTCTTGTCCAATTAGGGTTTTTAACCAATCTTGTGCATCCAATAGGTGTGTTTGTGCATTGGATGATCAATTAGATCATTTTCGTCCTCCCTAGGCTTATTCTTGTCCAATTAGGGTTTTTAACCAATCTTGTGCATCCAATAAGTTGAGTTGTATCATTGAATTAACATTTAGGTCATTTTCGTCCTCCCTAGGCTTATTCTTGTCCAATTAGGGTTTTTAACCAATCTTGTGCATCCAATAGGTGTGTTTGTGTCATTGGATGGTCAATTAGGTCATTTTCGTCCTACCTAGGCATATTCTTGTCCGATTAGGGTTTTTAACCAATCTTGTGCATCCAATAGGTGTGTTTGTGTCATTATATGATCAATTAGGTCATTTTCGTCCTCCCTAGGCATATTTTTGTCCAATTAGGGTTTTTAACCAATCTTGTGCATCCAATAGGTGTGTTTGTGTCATTGGATGATCAATTAGGTCATTTTCGTCCTCCCTAGTCATATTCTTGTCCAATTAGGGTTTTTAACGAATCTTGTGCATCCAATAGGTGTGTTTGTGTCATTGGATGATCAATTAGTTCATTTTCGTCCTTCCTAGGCTTATTCTTGTCCAATTAGTGTTTTTAACCAATCTTGTGCATCCAATAAGTTGAGTTGTGTCATTGGATTAACATTTAGGTCATTTTCGTCCTCCCTAGGCTTATTCTTGTCCAATTAGGGTTTTTAACCAATCTTGTGCATCCAATAGGTGTGTTTGTGTCATTGGATGATCAATTAGGTAACTTTCGTCCTCCCTAGGCTTATTCTTGCCCAATTAGGGTTTTTAACCATTCTTGTGCATCCAATAAGTTGAGTTGTGTCAATTGATTAACATTTAGGTCATTTTCGTCCTCCCTAGGCTTATTCTTGTCCAATTAGGGTTTTTAACCAATCTCGTGCATCCAATAGGTGTGTTTGTGTCATTGGATGATCAATTAGGTAACTTTCGTCCTCCCTAGGCTTATTCTTGCCCAATTAGGGTTTTTAACCATTCTTGTGCATCCAATAAGTTGAGTTGTGTCATTGGATTAACATTTAGGTCATTTTCGTCCTCCCTAGGCTTATTCTTGTCCAATTAGGGTTTTTAACCAATCTTGTGCATCCAATAGGTGTGTTTGTGTCATTGGATGATCAATTAGGTAACTTTCGTCCTCCCTAGGCTTATTCTTGCCCAATTAGGGTTTTTAACCATTCTTGTGCATCCAATAAGTTGAGTTGTGTCATTGGATTAACATTTAGGTCATTTTCGTCCTCCCAAGGCTTATTCTTGTCCAATTAGGGTTTTTAACCAATCTTGTGCATCCAATAGGTGTGTTTGTGTCATTGGATGATCAATTCGGTCATTTCGTCCTCCCTAGGCTTATTATTTCCCAATTAGGGTTTTTAACCAATCTTGTGCATCCAATTGGTGTGTTTGTGTCATTGGATGAACAATTAGGTCATTTTCGTCCTCCCTAGGCTTATTCTTGTCCAATTAGGGTTTTTAACCAATCTTGTGCATCCAATAAGTTGAGTTGTGTCATTGAATTAATATGTAGGTCATTTTTGTCCTCCCTAGGCTTATTCTTGTCCAATTAGGGTTTTTAACCAATCTTGTGCATCCAATAGGTGTGTTTGTGTCATTGGATGATCAATTAGGTCATTTTCGTCCTCCCTAGGCTTATTCTTGTCTAATTAGGTTTTTTAACCAATCTTGTGCATCCAATAGGTGTGTTTGTGTCATTGGATGATCAATTAGGTCATTTTCGTCCTCCCTAGGCATATTCTTGTCCAATTAGGGTTTTTAACCAATCTTGTGCATCCAATAGGTGTGTTTGTTTCATTGGATGATCAATTAGGTCTTTTTCGTCCTCCCTAGGCTTATTCTTGTCCAATTAGGGTTTTTAACCAATCTTGTGCATCGAATAACTTTGTTTATGTCATTGAATTAATATTTAGGTCATTTTCGTCCTCCCAAGGCATATTCTAGTCCAATTAGGGTTTTTAACCAATCTTGTGCATCCAATAGGTGTGTTTGTGTCATTGGATGATCAATTAGGTCATTTTCGTCCTCCCTAGGCTTATTCTTGTCCAATTAGGGTTTTTAACCAATCTTGTGCATCCAATAAGTTGAGTTGTGTCATTGGATTAAGATTTAGGTCATTTTCGTTCTCCCTAGGCTTATTGTTGTCCAATTAGGGTTTTTAACCAATCTTTTGCATCCAATAAGTTCATTTGTGTTATTGGATTAACATTTAGGTCATATTCGTCCTCCCTAGGCATATTCTTGTCCAATTAGGGTTTTTAACCAATCTTGTGCATCCAATAGGTGTGTTTGTGTCATTGGATGATCAATTAGGTCATTTTCGTCCTCCCTAGGCATATTCTTGTCCAATTAGGGTTTTTAACCAATCTTGTGCATCCAATAGGTGTGTTTGTGTCATTGGATGATCAATTAGGTCATTTTCGTCCTCCCTAGGCTTATTCTTTCCCAATTAGGGTTTTTAACCAATCTTGTGCATCCAATAAGTTGAGTTGTGTCATTGGATGAACATTTAGGTCATTTTCGTCCTCCCTAGGCTTATTCTTGTCCAATTAGGGTTTTTAACCAATCTTGTGCATCCAATAAGTTCATTTGTGTCATTGGATGAACATTTAGGTCATTTTCGTCCTCCCTAGGCTTATTCTTTTCCAATTAGGGTTTCTAAACAATCTTGTGCATCCAATAGGTGTGTTTGTGTCATTGGATGAACATTTAGGTCATTTTCGTCCTCCCTAGGCTTATTCTTGTCCAATTAGGGTTTTTAACCAATCTTGTGCATCCAATAAGTTCATTTGTGTTATTGGATAAACATTTAGGTCATTTTCGTCCTCCCTAGGCTTATTCTTGTCCAATTAGGGTTTTTAACCAATCTTGTGCATCCAATAAGTTCATTTGTGTCATTGGATTAACATTTAGGTCATTTTCGTCCTCCCTAGGCTTATTCTTGTCCAATTAGGAGTTTTAACCAATCTTGTGCATCCAATAAGTTTGTTTGTGTCATTGAATTAATATTTAGGTCATTTTCGTCCTCCCTAGGCATATTCTTGTCCAATTACGGTTTTTAACCAATCTTGTGCATCCAATAAGTTCATTTGTGTCATTGGATTAACTTTTATGTCATTTTCGTCCTCCCTAAACTTATTCTTGTCCAATTAGGAGTTTTAACCAATCTTGTGCATCCAATAAGTTTGTTTGTGTCATTGAATTAATATTTAGGTCATTTTCGTCCTCCCTAGGCATATTCTTGTCCAATTAGGGTTTTTAACCAATCTTGTGCATCCAATAGGTGTGTTTGTGTCATTGGATGATCAATTAGGTCATTTTCGTCCTCCCTAGGCTTATTCTTGCCCAATTAGGGTTTTTAACCAATCTTGTGCATCCAATAAGTTGAGTTATGTGATTGGATTAACATTTAGGTCATTTTCGTCCTCCCTAGGCTTATTCTTGTCCAATTAGGGTTTTTAA
Source organism: Cicer pinnatifidum (assembly GCA_037974775.1). NCBI lineage: Eukaryota > Viridiplantae > Streptophyta > Magnoliopsida > Fabales > Fabaceae > Cicer > Cicer pinnatifidum. The sequence goes on along the minus strand of JBBPBR010001233.1, from coordinate 68,667 downwards.
CCAATCTTGTGCATCCAATAAGTTCATTTGTGTCATTGGATTAACATTTAGGTCATTTTCGTCCTCCCTAGGCTTATTCTTGTCAAATTAGGGTTTCTAACCAATCGTGTGCATCCAATCGGTCTGTTTGTGTCATTGGATGAACATTTAGGTAATTTTCGTCCTCCCTAGGCGTATTCTTGTCCAATTAGGGTTTTTAACCAATCTTGTGCATCCAATAGGTGTGTTTGTGTCATTGGATGAACATTTAGGTCATTTTCGTCCTCCCTAGGCTTATTCTTGTCCAATTAGGGTTTTTAACCAATCTTGTGCATCCAATAAGTTCATTTGTGTCATTGGATGAACATTTAGGTCATTTTCGTCATCCCTAGGCTTATTCTTGTCCAATTAGGGTTTCTAACCAATCTTGTGCATCCAATAGGTGTGTTTAGTCATTTGATGAACATTTAGGTCATTTTCGTCCTCCCTAGGATTATTCTTGTCCAATTAGTGTTTTTAACCAATCTTGTGCATCCAATAAGTTCATTTGTGTCATTGGATTAACATTTAGGTCATTTTCGTCCTCCCTAGGCTTATTCTTGTCCAATTAGGGTTTCTAACCAATCTAGTGCATCTAATAGGTGTGTTTGTGTCATTGGATGAACATTTAGGTCATTTTCGTCCTCCCTAGGCTTATTCTTGTCCAATTAGGGTTTTTAACCAATCTTGTGCATCCAATAAGTTCATTTGTGTCATTGGATGAACATTTAGGTCATTTTCGTCCTCCTAAGGCTTATTCTTGTTCAATTAGGATATCTAACCAATCTTGTGCTTCCAATAGGTGTGTTTGTGTCATTGGATGAACATTTAGGTCATTTTCGTCCTCCCTAGGCTTATTCTTGTCCAATTAGGGTTTTTAACCAATCTTGTGCATCCAATAAGTTCATTTGTGTCATTGGATTAACATTTAGGTCATTTTCGTCCTCCCTAGGCTTATTCTTGTCCAATGAGGGTTTTTAACCAATCTTGTGCATCCAATAGGTGTGTTTGTGTCATTGGATGATCAATTAGGTCATTTTCGTCCTCCCTAGGCTTATTCTTGTCCAATTAGGGTTTTTAACCAATCTTGTGCATCCAATAACTTCATTTGTGTCATTGGATTAACATTTAGGTCATTTTCGTCCTCCCTAGGCTTATTCTTGTCCAATTAGTGTTTTTAACCAATCTTGTGCATCCAATAAGTTGAGTTGTGTCATTGGATTAACATTTAGGTCATTTTCGTCCTCCCTAGGCTTATTCTTGTCCAATTAGGGTTTTTAACCAATCTTGTGCATCCAATAAGTTCATTTGTGTCATTGGATTAACATTTAGGTCATTTTCGTCCTCCCTAGGCATATTCTTGTCCAATTAGGGTTTTTAACCAATCTTGTGCATCCAATAGGTGTGTTTGTGTCATTGGATGATCGATTAGGTAATTTTCGTCCTCCCTAGGCTTATTCTTGTCCAATTAGGGTTTTTAACCAATCTTGTGCATCAAAAAGGTGTATTTGTGTCATTGGATGATCAATTAGGTCATTTACGTCCTCCCTAGGCATATTCTTGTCCAATTAGGGTTTTTAACCAATCTTGTGCATCCAATAGGTGTGTTTGTGTCATTGGATGATCACTTAGGTCATTTTTGTCCTCCCTAGGCTTATGCTTGTCCAATTAGGGTTTTTAACCAATCTTGTGCATCCAATAGGTGTGTTTGTGTCATTGGATGATCAATTAGGTCATTTTCGTCCTCCCTAGGCATATTCTTGTCCAATTAGGGTTTTTAACCAATCTTGTGCATCCAATAGGTGTATTTGTGTCATCGGATGATCAATTAGGTCATTTTCGTCCTCCCTAGGCATATTCTTGTCCAATTAGGGTTTTTAACCAATCTTGTGCATCCAATAGGTGTGTTTGTGTCATTGGATGATCAATTAGGTCATTTTCTTCCTCCCTAGGCTTATTCTTGTCCAATTAGGGTTTTTAACCAATCTTGTGCATCCAATAAGTTGAGTTGTGTCATTGGATTAACATTTAGGTCATTTTCGTTCTCCCTAGGCTTATTCTTGTCCAATTAGGGTTTTTAACCAATCTTGTGCATCCAATAAGTTCATCTGTGTTATTGGATTAACATTTAGGTCATATTCGTCCTCCCTAGGCATATTCTTGTCCAATTAGGGTTTTTAACCAATCTTGTGCATCCAATAGGTGTGTTTGTGTCATTGGATGATCAATTAGGTCATTTTCGTCCTCCCTAGGCATATTCTTGTCCAATTAGGGTTTTTAACCAATCTTGTGCATCCAATAGGTGTGTTTGTGTCATTGGATGATCAATTAGGTCATTTTCGTCCTCCCTAGGCTTATTCTTGTCCAATTAGGGTTTTTAACCAATCTTGTACATCCAATAAGTTCATTAGTGTCATTGGATTAACATTTAGGTCATTTTCGTCCTCCCTAGGCTTATTCTTGTCCAATTAGGGTTTTTAACCGATCTTGTGCATCCAATAGGTGTGTTTGTGTCATTGGATGATCAATTAGGTCATTTTCGTCCTCCCTAGGCTTATTCTTGTCCAATTAGGGTTTTTAACCAATCTTGTTCATCCAATAGGTTTCTTTGTGTCATTGGATGATCAATTAGGTCATTTTCGTCCTCCCTAGGCATATTCTTGTCCAATTAGGGTTTTTAACGAATCTTGTGCATCCAATAGGTGTGTTTGTGTCATTGGGTGATCAATTAGGTTATTTTCGTCCTCCCTAGGCTTATTCTTGTCCAATTAGGGTTTTTAACCAATCTTGTGCATCCAATAAGTTGAGTTGTGTCATTGGATTAACATTTAGGTCATTTTCGTCCTCCCTAGGCTTATTCTTGTCCAAGTAGGGTTTTTAACCAATCTTGTGCATCCAATAAGTTCATTTGTGTCATTGGATTAACATTTAGGTCATTTTCCTCCTCCCTAGGCATATTCTTGTCCAATTAGAGTTTTAGACCAATCTTGTGCATCCAATAAGTGTCTTTGTGTCATTGGATGATCAATTAGGTTATTTTCGTCCTCCCTAGGCTTATTCTTGTCCAATTAGGGTTTTTAACTAATCTTGTGCATCCAATAAGTTCATTTGTGTCATTGGATGATCAATTAGGTCATTTTCGTCCTCCCTAGGCATATTCTTGTCTAATTAGGGTTTTTAACCAATCTTGTGCATCCTATAGGTGTGTTTGTGTCATTGGATGATCAATTAGGTTATTTTCGTCCTCCCTAGGCTTATTCTTGTCCAATTAGGGTATTTAACTAATCTTGTGCATCCAATTGGTATGTTTGTGTCATTGGATGATCAATTAGGTCATTTTAGTCCTCCTTAGGCATATTCTTGTCCAATTAGGGTTTTTAACGAATCTTGTGCATCCAATTGGTGTGTTTGTGTCATTGGATGATCAATTAGGTCATTTTCGTCCTCCCTAGGCATATTCTTGTCCAATTAGGGTTTTTAACCAATCTTGTGCATCCAATTGGTGTGTTTGTGTCATTGGATGATCAATTAGGTCATTTTAGTCCTCCTTAGGCATATTCTTGTCCAATTAGGGTTTTTAACGAATCTTGTGCATCCAATTGGTGTGTTTGTGTCATTGGATGATCAATTAGGTCATTTTCGTCCTCCCTATGCTTATTCTTGTCCAATTAGTGTTTTTAACCAATCTTGTGCATCCAATAAGTTGAGTTGTATCATTGGATTAACATTTAGGTCATTTTCGTCCTCCCTAGGCTTATTCTTGTCCAATTAGGCTTTTTAACCAATCTTGTGCATCCAATTGGTGTGTTTGTGTCATTGGATGATCAATTAGGTCATTTTAGTCCTCCTTAGGCATATTCTTGTCCAATTAGGGTTTTTAACGAATCTTGTGCATCCAATTGGTGTGTTTGTGTCATTGGATGATCAATT
>JBBPBR010001233.1:0-64709 GCA_037974775.1 Cicer pinnatifidum | reverse complement strand
GCTTATTCTTGTCCAATTAGTGTTTTTAACCAATCTTGTGCATCCAATAAGTTGAGTTGTATCATTGGATTAACATTTAGGTCATTTTCGTCCTCCCTAGGCTTATTCTTGTCCAATTAGGCTTTTTAACCAATCTTGTGCATCCAATAGCTGTGTTTGTGTCATTGGATGATCAATTAGGTAACTTTCGTCCTCCCTAGGCTTATTCTTGCCCAATTAGGGTTTTTAACCATTCTTGTGCATCCAATAAGTTGAGTTGTGTCATTGGATTAACATTTAGGTCATTTTCGTCCTCCCTAGGCTTATTCTTGTCCAATTAGGGTTTTTAACCAATCTTGTGCATCCAATAGGTTTGTTTGTGTCATTGGATGATCAATTAGGTCATTTTCGTCCTCCCTAGGCTTATTCTTTTCCAATTAGGGTTTTTAACTAATCTTGTGCATCCAATAAGTTCATTTGTGTCATTGGATAATCAATTAGGTCATTTTAGTCGTCCCTAGGCTTATTCTTGTCCAATTACGGTTTTTAACCAATCTTGTGCATCCAATAGGTGTGTTTGTGTCATTGGATGATCAATTACGTCATTTTCGTCCTCGCTAGGCTTATTCTTGTCCAATTAGGGTTTTTAACCAATCTTGTGCATCCAACAAGTTTGTTTATGTCATTGAATTAATATTTAGGTCATTTTCGTCCTCCCTAGGCATATTCTTGTCCAATTAGGGTTTTTAACCAATCTTGTGCATCCAATAGGTGTGTTTGTGTCATTGGATGATCAATTAGGTCATTTTCGTCCTCCCTAGGCATATTCTTGTCCAATTAGGGTTTTTAACCAATCTTGTGCATCCAATAGGTGTGTTTGTGTCATTGGATGATCAATTAGGTCATTTACGTCCTCCCTAGGCCTATTCTTGTCAAATTAGGGTTTTTAACCAATCTTGTGCATCCAATAACTTTGTTTGTGTAATTGAATTAATATTTAGGTCATTTTCGTCCTCCCTAGGCATATTCTTGTCCAATTAGGGTTTTTAACCAATCTTGTGCATCCAATAGGTGTGTTTGTGTCATTGGATGATCAATTAGGTCATTTTCGTCCTCCCTAGGCATATTCTTGTCCAATTAGGGTTTTTAACCAATCTTGTGCATCCAATAGGTGTGTTTGTGTCATTGGATGATCAATTAGGTCATTTTCGTCCTCCCTAGGCTTATTCTTGTCCAATTAGGGTTTTTAACCAATCTTGTGCATCCAATAAGTTCATTAGTGTCATTGGATGATCAATTAGGTCATTTTCGTCCTCCCTAGGCATATTATTATCCAATTAGGGTTTTTAACCAATCTTGTGCATCCAATAAGTTTGTTTGTGTCATTGAATTAATATTTAGGTCATTTTCGTCCTCCCTAGGCATATTCTTGTCCAATTAGGGTTTTTAACCAATCTTGTGCATCCAATAGGTGTGTTTGTGTCATTGGATGATCAATTAGGTCATTTTCGTCCTCCCTAGGCATATTCTTGTCCAATTAGGGTTTTTAACCAATCTTGTGCATCCAATAGGTGTGTTTGTGTCATTGGACGATCAATTAGGTTACTTTCGTCCTCCCTAGGCTTATTCTTGTCCAATTAGGGTTTTTAACTAATCTTGTGCATCCAATAAGTTCATTTGTGTCATTGGATGATCAATTAGGTCATTTTCGTCCTCCCTAGGCATATTCTTGTCTAATTAGGGTTTTTAACCAATCTTGTGCATCCAATAGGTGTGTTTGTGTCATTGGATGATCAATTAGGTCATTTTCGTCCTCCCTAGGCATATTCTTGTCCAATTAGGGTTTTTAACCAATCTTGTGCATCCAATAGGTGTGTTTGTGTCATTGGATGATCAATTAGGTTATTTTCGTCCTCCCTAGACTTATTCTTGTCCAATTAGGGTTTTTAACCAATCCTGTGCATCCAATAAGTTGAGTTGTGTCATTGGATTAACATTTAGGTCATTTTCGTCCTCCCTAGGCTTATTCTTGTCCAATTAGGGTTTTTAACCAATCTTGTGCATCCAATAAGTTCATTTGTGTCATTGGATTAACATTTAGGTCATTTTCGTCCTCCCTAGGCATATTCTTGTGCAATTAGGGTTTTTAACCAATCTTGTGCATCCAATAGGTGTGTTTGTGTCATTGGAAGATCATTTAGGTTATTTTCGTCCTCCCTCGGCATATTCTTGTCCAATTAGGGTTTTTAACCAATCTTGTGCATCCAATAGGTGTGTTTGTGTCATTGGATGATCAATTAGGTCATTTTCGTCCTCCCTAGGCATATTCTTGTCCAATTAGGGTTTTTAACGAATCTTGTGCATCCAATAGGTGTGTTTGTGTCATTGGATGATCAATTAGGTCATTTTCGTTCTCCCAAGGCTTATTCTTGTCCAATTAGGGTTTTTAACCATTCTTGTGCATCCAATAATTTCATTTGTGTCATTGGATTAACATTTAGGTCATTTTCGTCCTCCCTAGGCATATTCTTGTCCAATTAGGGTTTTTAACCAATCTTGTGCATCCAATAGGTGTGTTTGTGTCATTGGATGATCAATTAGGTCATTTTCGTCCTCCCTAGGCATATTCTTGTCCAATTAGGGTTTTTAACCAATCTTGTGCATCCAATAGGTGTGTTTGTGTCATTGGATGATCAATTAGGTCATTTTCGTCCTCCCTAGGCTTATTCTTGTCCAATAAGGGTTTTTAACCGATCTTGTGCATCCAATAGGTGTGTCTGTGTCATTGGATGATCAATTAGGTCATTTTCGTCCTCCCTAGACATATTCTTGTCCAATTGGGGTTTTTAACCAATCTTGTGCATCCAATAGGTGTGTTTGTGTCATTGGATGATCAATTAGGTCATTTTCGTCCTCCCTAGGCTTATTCTTGTCCAATTAGGGTTTTTAACCAATCTTGTGCATCCAATAAGTTGAGTTGTGTCATTGGATTAATATTTAGCTCATTTTCGTTCTCCCTACGCTTATTTTTGTCCAATTAGGGTTTTTAACCAATCTTGTGCATCCAATAGGTGTGTTTGTGTCATTGGATGATCAATTAGGTCATTTTCGTCCTCCCTAGGCATATTCTTGTCCAATTAGGGTTTTTAACCAATCTTGTGCATCCAATAGGTGTGTTTGTGTCATTGGATGATCAATTAGGTCATTTTCGTCCTCCCTAGGCATATTCTTGTCCAATTAGGGTTTTTAACCAATCTTGTGCATCCAATAGGTTGAGTTGTGTCATTGGATTAACATTTAGGTCATTTTCGTCCTCCCTAGGCATATTCTTGTCCAATTAGGGTTTTTAACCAATCTTGTGCATCCAATAGGTGTGTTTGTGTCATTGGATGATCAATTAGGTCATTTTCGTCCTCCATAGGCTTATTCTTTTCCAATTAGGGTTTTTAACCAATCTTGTGCATCCAACAAGTTGAGTTGTGTCATTGGATTAACATTTAGTCATTTTCGTCCTCCCTAGGCTTATTCTTGTCCAATTAGGGTTTTTAACCAATCTTGTGCATCCAATAAGTTCATTTGTGTCATTGGATTAACATTTAGGTCATTTTCGTCCTCCCTAGGCATATTCTTGTCCAATTAGGGTTTTTAACCAATCTTGTGCATCCAATAAGTTCATTTGTGTCATTGGATGAACATTAAGGTCATTTTCGTCCTCCCTAGGCTTATTCTTGTCCAATTAGGGTTTTTAACCAATCTTGTGCATCCAATAAGTTCATTTGTGTCATTGGATTAACATTTAGGTCATTTTCGTCCTCCCTAGGCATATTCTTGTCCAATTAGGGTTTTTAACTAATCTTGATCATCCAATAGGTGTGTTTGTGTCATTGGATGATCAATTAGGTCATTTTCGTCCTCCCTAGGCATATTCTTGTCCAATTAGGGTTTTTAACCAATCTTGTGCATCCAATAGGTGTGTTTGTGTCATTGGATTAACATTTAGGTCATTTTCGTCCTCCCTAGGCTTATTCTTGCCCAATTAGGGTTTTTTACCAATCTTGTGCATCCAATAAGTTGAGTTGTGTCATTGGATTAACATTTAGGTCATTTTCGTCCTCCCTAGGCTTATTCTTGTCCAATTAGGGTTTTTAACCAATCTTGTGCATCCAATAAGTTTATTTGTGTCATTGGATTAACATTTAGGTCATTTTCGTCCTCCCTAGGCATATTCTTGTTCAATTAGGGTTTTTAACCAATCTTGTGCATCCAATAGGTGTGTTTGTGTCATTGGATGATCAATTAGGTTATTTTCGTCCTCCCTAGGCATATTCTTGTCCAATTAGGGTTTTTAACCAATCTTGTGCATCCAATAGGTGTGTTTGTGTCATTGGATGATCAATTAAGTCATTTTCGTCCTCCATAGGCTTATTATTGTCCAGTTAGGGTTTTTAACAAATCTTGTGCATCCAATAGGTGTATTTGTGTCATTGGATGATCAATTAAGTCATTTTCGTCCTCCCTAGGCTTATTCTTGTCCAATTAGGGTTTTTAACCAATCTTGTGCATCCAATAAGTTCATTTGTGTCATTGGATTAACATTTAGGTCATATCCGTCCTCCCTAGGCATATTCTTGTCCAATTAGGGTTTTTAACCAATCTTGTGCATCGAATAAGTTGAGTTGTGTCATTGGATTAACATTTAGGTCATTTTCGTCCTCCCTAGGCTTATTCTTGTCCAATTAGGGTTTTTAACCAATCTTGTGCATCCAATAAGTTCATTTGTGTCATTGGATTAACATTTAGGTCATTTTCGTCCTCCCTAGGCATATTCTTGTGCAATTAGGGTTTTTAACCAATGTTGTGCATCCAATAGGTGTGTTTGTGTCATTGGATGATCAATTAGTTCATTTTCGTCATCCCTAGGCATATTCTTGTCCAATTAGGGTTTTTAACGAATCTTGTGCATCCAATTGGTGTGTTTGTGTCATTGGATGATCAATTAGGTCATTTTCGTCCTCCCTAGGCTTATTCTTGTCCAATTAGGGTTTTTAACCAATCTTGTGCATCCAATAAGTTGAGTTGTGTCATTGGATTAACATTTAGGTCGTTTTCGTCCTCCCTAGGCTTATTCTTGTCCAATTAGGGTTTTTAACCAATCTTGTGCATCCAATAAGTTGAGTTGTGTCATTGGATTAACATTTAGGTCATTTTCGTCCTCCCTAGGCATATTCTTGTCCAATTACGGTTTTTAACCAATCTTGTGCATCCAATAGGTGTGTTTGTGTCATTGGATGATCAATTAGGTCATTTTCGTCCTCCCTAGGCATATTCTTGTCCAATTAGGGTTTTTAACCAATCTTGTGCATCCAATAGGTATGTTTATGTCATTGGATGATCAATTAGGTCATTTTCGTCCTCCCTAGGCTTATTCTTGTCCAATTAGGGTTTTTAACCAATCTTGTGCATCCAATAAGTTTGTTTGTGTCATTGAATTAATATTTAGGTCATTTTCGTCCTGCCTAGGCAAATTCTTGTCCAATTAGGGTTTTTAACCAATCTTGTGCATCCAATAGGTGTGTTTGTGTCATTGGATGATCAATTAGGTCATTTTCGTCCTCGCTAGGCTTATTCTTGTCCAATTAGGGTTTTTAACCAATCTTGTGCATCCAATAGGTGTATTTGTGTCATTGGATGATCAATTAGGTTATTTTCGTCCTCCCTAGGCTTATTCTTGTCCAATTAGGGTTTTTAACTAATCTTGTGCATCCAATTGGTGTGTTTGTGTCATTGGATGATCAATTAGGTCATTTTCGTCCTCCATAGGCATATTCTTGTCCAATTAGGGTTTTTAACGATTCTTGTGCATCCAATTGGTGTGTTTGTGTCATTGGATGATCAATTAGGTCATTTTCGTCCTCCCTAGGCTTATTCTTGTCCAATTAGGGTTTTTAACCAATCTTGTGCATCCAATAAGTTGAGTTGTGTCATTAGATTAACATCTAGGTCATTTTCGTCCTCCCTAGGCTTATTCTTGTCCAATTAGGGTTTTTAACCAATCTTGTGCATCCAATAGGTGTGTTTGTGTCATTGGATGATCAATTAGGTAACTTTCTTCCTCCCTAGGCTTATTCTTGCCCAATTAGGGTTTTTAACCAATCTTGTGCATCCAATAAGTTGAGTTGTGTCATTAGATTAACATTTAGGTCATTTTCGTCCTCCCTAGGCTTATTCTTGTCCAATTAGGGTTTTTAACCAATCTTGTGCATCCAATTGGTGTGTTTGTGTCATTGGATGATCAATTAGGTCATTTTCGTCCTCCATAGGCTTATTCTTGTCCAATTAGGATTTTTAACCAATCTTGTGCATCCAATAAGTTGAGTTGTGTCATTGGATTAACATTTAGGTCATTTTCGTCCTCCCTAGGCTTATTCTTGTCCAATTAGGGTTTTTAACCAATCTTGTGCATCCAATAAGTTCATTTGTGTCATTGGATTAACATTTAGGTCATATTCGTCCTCCCTATGCATATTCTTGTCCAATTAGGGTTTTTAACCAATCTTGTGCATCCAATAGGTGTGTTTGTGTCATTGGATGATCAATTAGGTTATTTTCGTCCTCCCTAGGCTTATTCTTGTCCAATTAGGGTTTTTAACGAATCTTGTGCATCCAATTGGTGTGTTTGTGTCATTGGATGATCAATTAGGTCATTTTCGTCCTCCCTAGGCTTATTCTTGTCCAATTAGTGTTTTTAACCAATCTTGTGCATCCAAAAAGTTGAGTTGTGTCATTGCATTAACATTTAGGTCATTTTCGTCCTCCCTAGGCTTATTCTTGTCCAATTAGGGTTTTTAACCAATCTTGTGCATCCAATAGGTGTGTTTGTGTCATTGGATGATCAATTAGGTAACTTTCTTCCTCCCTAGGCTTATTCTTGCCCAATTAGGGTTTTTAACCATTCTTGTGCATCCAATAAGTTGAGTTGTGTCATTGGATTAACATTTAGGTCATTTTCGTCCTACCTAGGCTTATTCTTGTCCAATTAGGGTTCTTAACCAATCTTGTGCATCCAATAGGTGTGTTTGTGTCATTGGATGATCAATTAAGTCATTTTCGTCCTCCCTAGGCTTATTCTTTCCCAATTAGGGTTTTTAACCAATCTTGTGCATGCAATAAGTTGAGTTGTGTCATTGGATTAACATTTAGGTCATTTTCGTCCTCCCTAGGCTTATTCTTGTCCAATTAGGGTTTTTAACCAATCTTGTGCATCCAATAAGTTCATTTGTGTCATTGGATTAACATTTAGGTCATTTTCGTCCTCCCTAGGCATATTCTTGTCCAATTAGAGTTTTAGACCAATCTTGTGCATCCAATAGGTGTGTTTGTGTCATTGGATGATCAATTAGGTTATTTTGGTCCTCCCTAGGCTTATTCTTGTCCAATTAGGGTTTTTAACTTATCTTGTGCATCCAATAAGTTCATTTGTGTCATTGGAATAACATTTAGGTCATTTTCGTCCTCCCTAGGCATATTCTTGTCCAATTAGAGTTTTAGACCAATCTTGTGCATCCAATTGGTGTGTTTGTGTCATTGGATGATCAATTAGGTCATTTTCGTCCTCCCTAGGCTTATTCTTGTCCAATTAGTGTTTTTAACCAATCTTGTGCATCCAATAAGTTGAGTTGTGTCATTGGATTAACATTTAGGTCATTTTCGTCCTCCCTAGGCTTATTCTTGTCCAATTTGGGTTTTTAACCAATCTAGTGCATCCAATAGGTGTGTTTGTGTCATTGGATGATCAATTAGGTAACTTTCGTCCTCCCTAGGCTTATTCTTGTCCAATTAGTGTTTTTAACCAATCTTGTGCATCCAATAAGTTGAGTTGTGTCATTGGATTAACATTTAGGTCATTTTCGTCCTCCCTAGGCTTATTCTTGTCCAATTAGGGTTTTTAACTAATCTTGTGCATCCAATAGGTGTGTTTGTGTCATTGGATGATCAATTAGGTAACTTTCGTCCTCCCTAGGCTTATTCTTGCCCAATTAGGGTTTTTAACCATTCTTGTGCATCCAATAAGTTGAGTTGTGTCATTGGATTAACATTTAGGTCATTTTCATCCTCCCTAGACTTATTCTTTTCCAATTAGGGTTTTTAACCAATCTTGTGCATCCAATAGGTGTGTTTGTGTCATTGGATGATCAATTAGGTCATTTTCGTCCTCCCTAGGCTTATTCTTTCCCAATTAGGGTTTTTAACCAATCTTGTGCATGCAATAAGTTGAGTTGTGTGATTGGATTAACATTTAGGTCATTTTCGTCCTCCCTAGTCTTATTCTTGTCCAATTAGGGTTTTTAACTAATCTTGTGCATCCAATTGGTGTGTTTGTGTCATTGGATGATCAATTAGGTCATTTTAGTCCTCCCTAGGCATATTCTTGTTCAATTAGGGTTTTTAACGAATCTTGTGCATCCAATTGGTGTGTTTGTGTCATTGGATGATCAATTAGGTCATTTTCGTCCTCCCTAGGCTTATTCTTGTCCAATTAGGGTTTTTAACGAATCTTGTGCATCCAATTGGTGTGTTTGTGTCATTGGATGATCAATTAGGTCATTTTCGTCCTCCCTAGGCTTATTCTTGTCCAATTAGTGTTTTTAACCAATCTTGTGCATCCAATAAGTTGAGTTGTGTCATTGGATTAACATTTAGGTCATTTTCGTCCTCCCTAGGCTTATTCTTGTCCAATTAGGGTTTTTAACCATTCTTGTGCATCCAATAAGTTCATTTGTGTCATTGGATTAACATTTAGGTCATTTTCGTCCTCCCTAGGCATATTCTTGTCCAATTAGGGTTTTTAACCAATCTTGTGCTTCCAATAGGTGTGTTTGTGTCATTGCATGATCAATTAGGTCATTTTCGTCCTCCCTAGGCTTATTCTTGTCCAATTAGGGTTTTTAACCAATCATGTGCATCCAATAAGTTTGTTAGTGTCATTGAATTAATATTTAGGTCATTTTCGTCCTCCCTAGGCATATTCTTGTCCAATTAGGGTTTTTAACGAATCTTGTGCATCTAATAAGTTTGTTTGTTTCATTGAATTAATATTTAGGTCATTTTCGTCCTCCCTAGGCATATTCTTGTCCAATTAGGGTTTTTAACCAATCTTGTGCATCCAATAGGTGTGTTTGTGTCATTGGATGATCAATTAGGTCATTTTCGTCCTCCCTAGGCATATTCTTGTCCAATTAGGGTTTTTAACGAATCTTGTGCATCCAATAGGTGTGTTTGTGTCATTGGATGATCAATTAGGACATTTTCGTCCTCCCTAGGCATATTCTTGTCCAATTAGGGTTTTTAACCAATCTTGTGCATCCAATAGGTGTGTTTGTGTCATTGGATGATCAATTAGGTCATTTTCGTCCTCCCTAGGCATATTCTTGTCCAATTAGGGTTTTTAACCAATCTTGTGCATCCAATAGGTGTGTTTGTGTCATTGGATGATCAATTAGGTCATTTACGTCCTCCCTAGGCCTATTCTTGTCAAATTAGGGTTTTTAACCAATCTTGTGCATCCAATAACTTTGTTTGTGTAATTGAATTAATATTTAGGTCATTTTCGTCCTCCCTAGGCATATTCTTGTCCAATTAGGGTTTTTAACCAATCTTGTGCATCCAATAGGTGTGTTTGTGTCATTGGATGATCAATTAGGTCATTTTCGTCCTCCCTAGGCATATTCTTGTCCAATTAGGGTTTTTAACCAATCTTGTGCATCCAATAGGTGTGTTTGTGTCATTGGATGATCAATTAGGTCATTTTCGTCCTCCCTAGGCATATTCTTGTCCAATTAGGGTTTTTAACCAATCTTGTGCATCCAATAGGTGTGTTTGTGTCATTGGATGATCAATTAGGTTATTTTCATCCTCCTTAGGCTTATTCTTGTCCAATTAGGGTTTTTAACCAATCTTGTGCATCCAATAGGTGTGTTTGTGTCATTGGATGATCAATTAGGTCATTTTCGTCCTCCCTAGGCATATTCTTGTCCAATTAGGGTTTTTAACCAATCTTGTGCATCCAATAGGTTAGTTTGTGTCATTGGATGATCAATTAGGTCATTTTCGTCCTCCCTAGGCTTATTCTTGTCCAATTAGGGTTTTTAACCAATCTTGTGCATCCAATAGGTGTGTTTGTGTCATTGGATGATCAATTAGGGGATTTTCGTCCTCCCTAGGCATATTCTTGTCCAATTAGGGTTTTTAACCAATCTTGTGCATCCAATAGGTGTGTTTGTGTCATTGGATGATCAATTAGGTCATTTTCGTCCTCCCTAGGCATATTCTTGTCCAATTAGGGTTTTTAACCAATCTTGTGCATCCAATAGGTGTGTTTGTGTCATTGGATGATCAATTAGGTCATTTTCGTCCTCCCTAGGCATATTCTTGTCCAATTAGGGTTTTTAACCAATCTTGTGCATCCAATAAGTTGAGTTGTGTCATTGGATTAACATTTATGTCATTTTCGTCCTCCCTAGGCTTATTCTTGTCCAATTAGGGTTTTTAACCAATCTTGTGCATCCAATAGGTATGTTTGTGTCATTGGATGATCAATTAGGTCATTTTCGTCCTCCCTAGGCTTAATCTTGCCCAATTAGGGTTTTTAACCAATCTTGTGCATCCAATAAGTTGAGTTGTGTCATTGGATTAACATTTAGGTCATTTTCGTCCTCCCTAGGCTTATTCTTGTCCAATTAGGGTTTTTAACCAATCTTGTGCATCCAATAAGTTCATTTGTGTCATTGGATTAACATTTAGGTCATTTTCGTCCTCCCTAGGCATATTCTTGTCCAATTAGAGTTTTAGACCAATCTTGTGCATCCAATAGGTGTGTTTGTGTCATTGGATGATCAATTAGGTTATTTTCGTCCTCCCTAGCCTTATTCTTGTCCAATTAAGGTTTTTAACCAATCTTGTGCATCCAATAGGTGTGTTTGTGTCATTGGATGATCAATTAGGTCATTTTCGTCCTCCCTAGGCTTATTCTTGTCCAATTAGGGTTTTTAACCAATCTTGTGCATCCGATAAGTTTGTTTGTGTCATTGAATTAATATTTAGGTCATTTTCGTCCTCCCTAGGCATATTCTTGTCCAATTAGGGTTTTTAACCAATCTTGTGCAACCAATAGGTGTGTTTGTGTCATTGGATGATCAATTAGGTCATTTACATCCTCCCTAGGCTTATTCTTGTCCAATTAGGGTTTTTAACCAATCTTGTGCATCCAATAACTTTGTTTGTGTCATTAAATTAATATTTAGGTCATTTTCGTCCTCCCTAGGCATATTCTTGTCCAATTAGGGTTTTTAACCAATCTTGTGCATCCAATAGGTGTGTTTGTGTCATTGGATGATCAATTAGGTCATTTTCGTCCTCCCTAGGCATATTCTTGTCCAATTAGGGTTTTAAACCAATCTTGGGCATCCGATAAGTTTGTTTGTGTCATTGAATTAATATTTAGGTCATTTTCGTCCTCCCTAGGAGTTTCTTGTCCAATTAGGGTTTTTAACCAATCTTGTGCATCCAATAGGTGTGTTTGTGTCATTGGATGATCAATTAGGTCATTTACGTCCTCCCTAGGCTTATTCTTGTCCAATTAGGGTTTTTAACCAATCTTGTGCATCCAATAACTTTGTTTGTGTCATTGAATTAATATTTAGGTCATTTTTGTCCTCCCTAGGCATATTCTTGTCCAATTAGGGTTTTTAACCAATCTTATGCATCCAATAGGTGTGTTTGTGTCATTGGATGATCAATTAGGTCATTTACGTCCTCCCTAGGCTTATTCTTGTACAATTAGGGTTTTTAACCAATCTTGTGCATCCAATAACTTTGTTTGTGTCATTAAATTAATATTTAGGTCATTTTCTTCCTCCCTAGGCATATTCTTGTCCAATTAGGGTCTTTAACCAATCTTGTGCATCCAATAGGTGTGTTTGTGTCATTGGATGATCAATTAGGTCATTCTAGTCCTCCCTATGCATATTCTTATCCAATTAGGGTTTTTAACCAATCTTGTGCATCCAATAGGTGTGTTTGTGTCATTGGATGATCAATTAGGTCATTTTCGTCCTCCCTAGGCTTATTCTTTCCCAATTAGGGTTTTTAACCAATCTTGTGCATGCAATAAGTTGAGTTGTGTCATTGGATTAACATTTAGGTCATTTTCGTCCTCCCTAGGCTTATTCTTGTCCAATAAGGGTTTTTAACCAATCTTGTGCATCCAATAAGTTCATTTGTGTCATTGGATTAACATTTAGGTCATTTTCGTCCTCCCTAGGCATATTCTTGTCCAATTAGAGTTTTAGACAAATCTTGGGCATCCAATAGGTGTGTTTGTGTCATTGGATGATCAATTAGGTTATTTTCGTCCTCCCTAGGCTTATTCTTGTCCAATTAGGGTTTTTAACTAATCTTGTGCTTCCAATTGGTGTGTTTGTGTCATTGGATGATCAATTAGGTCATTTTCGTCCTCCCTAGGCATATTCTTGTCCAATTAGGGTTTTTAACGATTCTTGTGCATCCAATAGGTGTGTTTGTGTCATTGGATGATCAATTAGGTCATTTTCGTCCTCCCTAGGCTTATTCTTGTCCAATTAGGGTTTTTAACCAATCTTGTGCATCCAATAAGTTGAGTTGTGTCATTAGATTAACATCTAGGTCATTTTCGTCCTCCCTAGGCTTATTCTTGTCCAATTAGGGTTTTTAACCAATCTTGTGCATCCAATTGGTGTGTTTGTGTCATTGGATGATCAATTAGGTCATTTTCGTCCTCCATAGGCATATTCTTGTCCAATTAGGGTTTTTAACGATTCTTGTGCATCCAATTGGTGTGTTTGTGTCATTGGATGATCAATTAGGTCATTTTCGTCCTCCCTAGGCTTATTCTTGTCCAATTAGGGTTTTTAACCAATCTTGTGCATCCAATAAGTTGAGTTGTGTCATTAGATTAACATCTAGGTCATTTTCGTCCTCCCTAGGCTTATTCTTGTCCAATTAGGGTTTTTAACCAATCTTGTGCATCCAATAGGTGTGTTTATGTCATTGGATGATCAATTAGGTAACTTTTGTCCTCCCTAGGCTTATTCTTGTCCAATTAGGGTTTTTAACTAATCTTTTGCATCCAATAGGTGTGTTTGTGTCATTGGATGATCAATTAGGTGATTTTCGTCCTCCCTAGGCATATTCTTGTCTAATTTGGGTTTTTAACCAATCTTGTGCATCCAATAGGTGTGTTTGTGTCATTGGATGATCAATTAGGTTATTTTCGTCCTCCCTAGGCTTATTCTTGTCTAATTAGGGTATTTAACTAATCTTGTGCATCCAATTGGTGTGTTTGTGTCATTGGATGATCAATTAGGTCATTTTAGTCCTCCTTAGGCATATTCTTGTCCAATTAGGGTTTTTAACGAATCTTGTGCATCCAATTTGTGTGTTTGTGTCATTGGATGATCAATTAGGTCATTTTCGTCCTCCCTAGGCATATTCTTGTCCAATTAGGGTTTTTAACCAATCTTGTGCATCCAATAAGTTGAGTTGTGTCATTGGATTAACATTTAGGTCATTTTCGTCCTTCCTAGGCTTATTCTTGTCCAATTTGTTTTTTTAACCAATCTTGTGCATCCAATAGGTGTGTTTGTGTCATTGGATGATCAATTAGGTAACTTTCATCCTCCCTAGGCTTATTCTTGCCCAATTAGGGTTTTTAACCATTCTTGTGCATCCAATAAGTTGAGTTGTGTCATTGGATTAACATTTAGGTCATTTTCGTCCTCCCTAGGCTTATTCTTGTCCAATTAGGGTTTTTAACCAATCTTGTGCATCCAATAGGTGTGTTTGTGTCATTGGATGATCAATTAGGTCATTTTCGTCCTCCCTAGGCTTATTCTTGTCCAATTAGGGTTTTAGACCAATCTTGTGCATCCAATAGGTGTGTTTGTGTCATTGGATGATCAATTATGTCATTTTCGTCCTCCCGATGCTTATTCTTGTCCAATTAGAGTTTTTAACTAATCTTGTGCATCCGATAAGTTTGTTTGTGTCATTGAATTAGTATTTAGGTCATTTTCGTCCTCCCTAGGCTTATTCTTGTCCAATTAGGGTTTTTAACCAATCTTGTGCATCCAATAGGTGTGTTTGTGTCATTGGATGATCAATTAGGTCATTTTCGTCCTCCCTAGGCTTATTCTTGTCCAATTAGGGTTTTTAACCAATCTTGTGCTTCCAATAGGTGTGTTTGTGTCATTGGATGATCAATTAGGTCACTTTCGTCCTCCCTAGGCATATTCTTGTCCAATTAGGGTTTTTAACCAATCTTGTGCATCCAATAGGTGTGTTTGTGTCATTGGATGATCAATTAGGTCATTTTCGTCCTCCCTAGGCATATTCTTGTCCAATTAAGGTTTTTAACCAATCTTGTGCATCCAATAAGTTGAGTTGTGTCATTGGATTAATATTTAGGTCATTTTCGTCCTCCCTAGGCATATTCTTGTCCAATTAGGGTTTTTAACCAATCTTGTGCATCCAATAGGTGTGTTTGTGTCATTGGATGATCAATTAGGTCATTTTCGTCCTCCCTAGGCTTATTCTTGTCCAATTATGGTATTTAACCAATCTTGTGCATCCAATAGGTGTGTTTGTGTCATTGGATGATCAATTAGGTCATTTTCGTCCTCCCTAGGCATATTCTTGTCCAATTAGGGTTTTTAACCAATCTTGTGCATCCAATAGGTGTGTTTGTGTCATTGGATGATCAATTAGGTCATTTTCGTCCTCCCTAGGCATATTCTTGTCCAATTAGGGTTTTTAACCAATCTTGTGCATCCAATAGGTATTTTTGTGTCATTGGATGATCAATTAGGTCATTTTCGTCCTCCCTAGGCATATTCTTGTCCAATTAGGGTTTTTAACCAATCTTGTGCATCCAATAGGTGTGTTTGTGTCATTGGATGATCAATTAGGTCATTTTCGTCCTCCCTAGGCATATTCTTGTCCAATTAGGGTTTTTAACCAATCTTGTGCATCCAATAGGTGTGTTTGTGTCATTGGATGATCAATTAGGTCATTTACGTCCTCCCTAGGCCTATTCTTGTCAAATTAGGGTTTTTAACCAATCTTGTGCATCCAATAACTTTGTTTGTGTAATTGAATTAATATTTAGGTCATTTTCGTCCTCCCTAGGCATATTCTTGTCCAATTAGGGTTTTTAACCAATCTTGTGCATCCAATAGGTGTGTTTGTGTCATTGGATGATCAATTAGGTCATTTTCGTCCTCCCTAGGCATATTCTTGTCCAATTAGGGTTTTTAACCAATCTTGTGCATCCAATAGGTGTGTTTGTGTCATTGGATGATCAATTAGGTCATTTTCGTCCTCCCTAGGCTTATTCTTGTCCAATTAGGGTTTTTAACCAATCTTGTGCATCCAATAAGTTCATTAGTGTCATTGGATGATCAATTAGGTCATTTTCGTCCTCCCTAGGCATATTATTATCCAATTAGGGTTTTTAACCAATCTTGTGCATCCAATAAGTTTGTTTGTGTCATTGAATTAATATTTAGGTCATTTTCGTCCTCCCTAGGCATATTCTTGTCCAATTAGGGTTTTTAACCAATCTTGTGCATCCAATAGGTGTGTTTGTGTCATTGGATGATCAATTAGGTCATTTTCGTCCTCCCTAGGCATATTCTTGTCCAATTAGGGTTTTTAACCAATCTTGTGCATCCAATAGGTGTGTTTGTGTCATTGGACGATCAATTAGGTTACTTTCGTCCTCCCTAGGCTTATTCTTGTCCAATTAGGGTTTTTAACTAATCTTGTGCATCCAATAAGTTCATTTGTGTCATTGGATGATCAATTAGGTCATTTTCGTCCTCCCTAGGCATATTCTTGTCTAATTAGGGTTTTTAACCAATCTTGTGCATCCAATAGGTGTGTTTGTGTCATTGGATGATCAATTAGGTCATTTTCGTCCTCCCTAGGCATATTCTTGTCCAATTAGGGTTTTTAACCAATCTTGTGCATCCAATAGGTGTGTTTGTGTCATTGGATGATCAATTAGGTTATTTTCGTCCTCCCTAGACTTATTCTTGTCCAATTAGGGTTTTTAACCAATCCTGTGCATCCAATAAGTTGAGTTGTGTCATTGGATTAACATTTAGGTCATTTTCGTCCTCCCTAGGCTTATTCTTGTCCAATTAGGGTTTTTAACCAATCTTGTGCATCCAATAGGTGTGTTTGTGTCATTGGATGATCACTTAGGTCATTTTCTTCCTCCCTAGGCTTATTCTTGTCCAATTAGGGTTTTTAACCAATCTTGTGCATCCAATAGGTGTGTTTGTGTCATTGGATGATCAATTAGGTCATTTTCGTCCTCCCTAGGCTTATTCTTGTCCAATTAGGGTTTTTAACCAATCTTGAGCATGCAATAGGTGTGTTTGTGTCATTGGATAATCAATTAGGTCATTTTCGTCCTCCCTAGGCTTATTCTTGTCCAATTAGGGTTTTTAACCAATCTTGTGCATCCAATAGGTGTGTTTGTGTCATTGGATGATCAATTAGGTCATTTTCGTCCTCCCTAGGCTTATTCTTGTCCAATTAGGGTTTTTAACCAATCTTGTGCATCCAATAGGTGTGTTTATGTCATTGTATTAACATTTAGGTCATTTTGTTCTCCCTAGGCTTATTCTTGTCCAATTAGGGTTTTTAACCAATCTTGTGCATCCAATAGGTGTGTTTGTGTCATTGGATGATCAATTAGGTCATTTTCGTCCTCCCTAGGCATATTCTGGTCCAATTAGGGTTTTTAACCAATCTTGTGCATCCAATAGGTGTGTTTGTGAAATTGGATGATCAATTAGGTCATTTTCGTCCTCCATAGGCTTATTCTTGTCCAATTAGGGTTTTTAACCAATCTTATGCATCCAATAAGTTCATTTGTGTCATTGGATTAACATTTAGGTCATTTTCGTCCTCCCTAGGCATATTCTTGTCCAATTAGGGTTTTTAACCAATCTTGTGCATCCAATAGGTGTGTTTGTGTCATTGGATGATCAATTAGGTTATTTTCTTCCTCCCTAGGCTTATTCTTGTCCAATTAGGGTTTTTAACCAATCTTGTGCATCCAATAGGTGTGTTTGTGTCATTGGATGATCAATTAGGTCATTTTCGTCCTCCCTAGGCATATTCTTGTCCAATTAGGGTTTTTAACCAATCTTGTGCATCCAATAGGTGTGTTTGTGTCATTGGATGATCAATTAGGTCATTTTCGTCCTCCCTAGGCTTAGTCTTGTCCAATTACGGTTTTTAACCAATCTTGTGAATCCAATAGGTGTGTTTGTGTGATTGGATGATCAATTAGGTCATTTTCGTCCTCCCTAGGCTTATTCTTGTCCAATTAGGGTTTTTAACCAATCTTGTGCATCCAATAAGTTGAGTTGTGTCATTGGATTAACATTTAGGTCATTTTCGTCCTCCCTAGGCTTATTCTTGTCCAATTAGGGTTTTTAACCAATCTTGTGCATCCAATAAGTTCATTTGTGTCCTTGGATTAACAATTAGGTCATTTTCGTCCTCCCTAGGCTTATTCTTGTCCAATTAGGGTTTTTAACTAATCTTCTGCATCCAATAAGTTGAGTTGTGTCATTGGATTAACATTTAGGTCATTTTCGTCCTCCCTAGGCTTATTCTTGTCCAATTAGGGTTTTTAACCAATCTTGTGCATCCAATAGGTGTGTTTGTGTCATTGGATGATCAATTTGGTTATTTTCGTCCTCCCTAGGCTTATTCTTGTCCAATTAGGGTTTTTAACCAATCTTGTGCATCCAATAAGTTCATTTGTGTCATTGGATTAACATTTAGGTCATTTTCGTCCTCCCTAGGCATATTCTTGTCCAATTACGGTTTTTAACCAATCTTGTGCATCCAATAGGTGTGTTTGTGTCATTGGATGATCAATTAGGTCATTTTCGTCCTCCCTAGGCATATTCTTGTCCAATTAGGGTTTTTAACCAATCTTGTGCATCCAATAGGTATGTTTATGTCATTGGATGATCAATTAGGTCATTTTCGTCCTCCCTAGGCTTATTCTTGTCCAATTAGGGTTTTTAACCAATCTTGTGCATCCAATAAGTTTGTTTGTGTCATTGAATTAATATTTAGGTCATTTTCGTCCTGCCTAGGCAAATTCTTGTCCAATTAGGGTTTTTAACCAATCTTGTGCATCCAATAGGTGTGTTTGTGTCATTGGATGATCAATTAGGTCATTTTCGTCCTCGCTAGGCTTATTCTTGTCCAATTAGGGTTTTTAACCAATCTTGTGCATCCAATAGGTGTATTTGTGTCATTGGATGATCAATTAGGTTATTTTCGTCCTCCCTAGGCTTATTCTTGTCCAATTAGGGTTTTTAACTAATCTTGTGCATCCAATTGGTGTGTTTGTGTCATTGGATGATCAATTAGGTCATTTTCGTCCTCCATAGGCATATTCTTGTCCAATTAGGGTTTTTAACGATTCTTGTGCATCCAATTGGTGTGTTTGTGTCATTGGATGATCAATTAGGTCATTTTCGTCCTCCCTAGGCTTATTCTTGTCCAATTAGGGTTTTTAACCAATCTTGTGCATCCAATAAGTTGAGTTGTGTCATTAGATTAACATCTAGGTCATTTTCGTCCTCCCTAGGCTTATTCTTGTCCAATTAGGGTTTTTAACCAATCTTGTGCATCCAATAGGTGTGTTTATGTCATTGGATGATCAATTAGGTAACTTTTGTCCTCCCTAGGCATATTCTTGTCCAATTAAGGTTTTTAACCAATCTTGTGCATCCAATAGGTGTGTTTGTGTCATTGGATTATCAATTAGGTCATTTTCGTCCTCCCTAGGCTTATTCTTGTCCAATTAGTGTTTTTAACCAATCTTGTGCATCCAATAAGTTGAGTTGTGTCATTGGATTAACATTTAGGTCATTTTCGTCCTCCCTAGGCTTATTCTTGTCCAATTAGGGTTTTTAACCAATCTTGTGCATCCAATAGGTGTGTTTGTGTCATTGGATGATCAATTAGGTAACTTTCGTCCTCCCTAGGCTTATTCTTGCCCAATTAGGGTTTTTAACCATTCTTGTGCATCCAATAAGTTGAGTTGTGTCAATTGATTAACATTTAGGTCATTTTCGTCCTCCCTAGGCTTATTCTTGTCCAATTAGGGTTTTTAACCAATCTCGTGCATCCAATAGGTGTGTTTGTGTCATTGGATGATCAATTAGGTCATTTTCGTCCTCCCTAGGCTTATTCTTTCCCAATTAGGGTTTTTAACCAATCTTGTGCATGCAATAAGTTGAGTTGTGTCATTGGATTAACATTTAGGTCATTTTCGTCCTCCCTAGGCTTATTCTTGTCCAATAAGGGTTTTTAACCAATCTTGTGCATCCAATAAGTTCATTTGTGTCATTGGATTAACATTTAGGTCATTGTCGTCCTCCCTAGGCATATTCTTGTCCAATTAGAGTTTTAGACAAATCTTGGGCATCCAATAGGTGTGTTTGTGTCATTGGATGATCAATTAGGTCATTTTCGTCCTCCCTAGGCTTATTCTTGTCCAATTAGGGTTTTTAACTAATCTTGTGCATCCAATTGGTGTGTTTGTGTCATTGGATAATCAATTAGGTCATTTTCGTCCTCCATAGGCATATTCTTGTCCAATTAGGGTTTTTAACGATTCTTGTGCATCCAATTGGTGTGTTTGTGTCATTGGATGATCAATTAGGTCATTTTTGTCCTCCCTAGGCTTATTCTTGTCCAATTAGGGTTTTTAACCAATCTTGTGCATCCAATAAGTTGAGTTGTGTCATTAGATAAACATCTAGGTCATTTTCGTCCTCTCTAGGCTTATTCTTGTCCAATTAGGGTTTTTAACCAATCTTGTGGATCCAATAGGTGTCATTGGATGATCAATTAGGTCATTTTCGTCCTCCATAGGCATATTCTTGTCCAATTAGGGTTTTTAACGATTCTTGTGCATCCAATTGGTGTGTTTGTGTCATTGGATGATCAATTAGGTCATTTTCGTCTTCCCTAGGCTTATTCTTGTCCAATTAGGGTTTTTAACCAATCTTGTGCATCCAATAAGTTGAGTTGTGTCATTAGATTTACATCTAGGTCATTTTCGTCCTCCCTAGGCTTATTCTTGTCCAATTAGAGTTTTTAACCAATCTTGTGTATCCAATAAGTTGAGTTGTGTCATTGGATGATCATTTAGGTCATTTTCATCCTCCCTAGACTTATTCTTTTCCAATTAGGGTTTTTAACCAATCTTGTGCATCCAATAGGTGTGTTTGTGTCATTGGATGATCAATTAGGTCATTTTCGTCCTCCCTAGGCTTATTCTTTCCCAATTAGGGTTTTTAACCAATCTTGTGCATGCAATAAGTTGAGTTGTGTGATTGGATTAACATTTAGGTCATTTTCGTCCTCCCTAGGCTTATTCTTGTCCAATTAGGGTTTTTAACCAATCTTGTGCATCCAATAAGTTCATTTGTGTCATTGGATTAACATTTAGGTCATTTTCGTCCTCCCTAGGCATATTCTTGTCCAATTAGAGTTTTAGACCAATCTTGTGCATCCAATAGGTGTGTTTGTGTCGTTGGATGATCAATTAGGTTATTTTCGTCCTCCCTAGGCTTATTCTTTACCAATTAGGGTTTTTAACTAATCTTGTGCATCCAATAAGTTCATTTGTGTCATTGGATGATCAATTAGGTCATTTTCGTCCTCCCTAGGCTTATTTTTGTCCAATTAGGGTTTTTAACCAATCTTGTGCATCCAATAATTTGAGTTGTGTCATTGGATTAACATTTAGGTCATTTTCGTCCTCCCTAGGCTTATTCTTGTCCAATTAGGGTTTTTAACGAATCTTGTGCATCCAATTGGTGTGTTTGTGTCATTGGATGATCAATTAGGTCATTTTCGTCCTCCCTAGGCTTATTCTTGTCCAATTAGTGTTTTTAACCAATCTTGTGCATCCAAAAAGTTGAGTTGTGTCGTTGGATTAACATTTAGGTCATTTTCGTCCTCCCTAGGCTTATTCTTGTCCAATTAGGGTTTTTAACCAATCTTGTGCATCCAATAGGTGTGTTTGTGTCATTGGATGATCAATTAGGTCATCTTCGTCCTCCCTAGGCTTATTCTTGCCTAATTAGGGTTTTTAACCAATCTTGTGCATCCAATAAGTTGAGTTGTGTCATTGGATTAACATTTAGGTCATTTTCGTCCTCCCTAGGCTTATTCTTGTCCAATTAGGGTTTTTAACCAATCTTGTGCATCCAATAGGTGTGTTTGTGTCATTGGATGATCAATTAGGTCATTTTCGTCCTCCCTAGGCATATTCTTGTCCAATTAGGGTTTTTAACCAATCTTGTGCATCCAATAGGTGTGTTTGTGTCATTGGATTATCAATTAGGTCATTTTCGTCCACCCTTGGCTTATTCTTGTCCAATAAGGGTTTTAACCGATCTTGTGCATCCAATAGGTGTGTTTGTGTCATTAGATGATCAATTAGGTCATTTTCGTCCTCCCTAGGCTTATTCTTGTCCAATTAAGGTTTTTAACCAATCTTGTGCGTCCAATAAGTTGAGTTGTGTCATTGGATTAACAATTAGGTCATTTTCGTCCTCCCTAGTCTTATTCTTGTCCAATTAGGGTTTTTAACCAATCTTGTGCATCCAATAGGTGTGTTTGTGTCATTGGATGATCGATTAGGTCATTTTCGTCCTACCTAGGCTTATTCTTGTCCAATTAAGGTTTTTAACCAATCTTGTGCATCCAATAAGTTGAGTTGTGTCATTGGATTAACATTTAGGTCATTTTCGTCCTCCCTATGCTTATTCTTGTCCAATTAGGGTTTTTAACCAATCTTGTGCATCCAATAGGTGTGTTTGTGTCATTGGATGATCAATTAGGTAACTTTCGTCCTCCCTAGGCTTATTCTTGCCCAATTAGGGTTTTTAACCATTCTTGTGCATCCAATAAGTAGAGTTGTGTCATTGGATTAACATTTAGGTCATTTTCGTCCTCCCTAGGCTTATTCTTGTCCAATTAGGGTTTTTAACCAATCTTGTGCATCCAATAGGTGTGTTTGTGTCATTGGATGATCAATTCGGTCATTTTCGTCCTCCCTAGGCTTATTATTTCCCAATTAGGGTTTTTAACCAATCTTGTGCATCCAATTGGTGTGTTTGTGTCATTGGATGAACAATTAGGTCATTTTCGTCCTCCCTAGGCTTATTCTTGTCCAATTAGGGTTTTTAACCAATCTTGTGCATCCAATAAGTTGAGTTGTGTCATTGGATTAACATTTAGGTCATTTTCATTCTCCCTAGGCTTATTCTGGTCCAATTAGGTTTTTAACCAATCTTGTGCATCCAATAAGTTCATTTGTGTCATTGGATTCACATTTAGGTCATTTTCGTCCTCCCTAGGCATATTCTTGTCCAATTAGGGTTTTTAACCAATCTTGTGCATCCAATAGGTGTGTTTGTGTCATTGGATGATCAATTAGGTCATTTTCGTCCTCCCTAGGCATATTCTTGTCCAATTAGGGTTTTTAACCAATCTTGTGCATTCAATAGGTGTGTTTGTGTCATTGGATGATCAATTAGATCATATTCGTCCTCCCTATGCATATTCTTGTCCAATTAGGGTTTTTAACCAATCTTGTGCATCCAATAACTTTGTTTGTGTCATAGAATTTATATTTAGGTCATTTTCGTCCTCCCTTGGCAATTTCTTGTCCAATTAGGGTTTTTAACCAATCTTGTGCATCCAATAGGTCTGTTTGTGTCATTGGATGATCAATTAGGTCATTTTCGTCCTCCCTAGGCTTATTCTTGTCCAATTAGGGTTTTAAACCAATCTTGTGCATCCAATAGGTGTGTTTGTGTCATTGGATGATCAATTAGGTTATTTTCGTCCTCCCTAGGCTTATTCTTGTCCAATTAGGGTTTTTAACCAATCTTGTGCATCCAATAAGTTGAGTTGAGTCATTGGATTAACATTTAGGTCATTTTCGTCCTCCCTAGGCTTATTCTTGTCCAATTAGGGTTTTTAACCAATCTTGTGCATCCAATAGGTGTGTTTGTGTCATTGGATGATCAATTAGGTCATTTTCATCCTCCCTAGGCTTTTTCTTGTCCAATTAGGGTTTTTAACCAATCTTGTGCATCCAATAGGTGTGTTTGTGTCATTGGATGATCAATTAGGTCATTTTCGTCCTCCCTAGGCATATTCTTGTCCAATTAGGGTTTTTAACCAATCTTGTGCATCCAATAGGTGTGTTTGTGTCATTGGATGATCAATTAGGTCATTTTCGTCCTCCCTAGGCTTATTCTTGTCCAATTAGGGTTTTTAACCAATCTTGTGCATCCAATAAGTTGAGTTGTGTCATTGGATTAATATTTAGGTCATTTTCGTTCTCCCTACGCTTATTTTTGTCCAATTAGGGTTTTTAACCAATCTTGTGCATCCAATAGGTGTGTTTGTGTCATTGGATGATCAATTAGGTCATTTTCGTCCTCCCTAGGCATATTCTTGTCCAATTAGGGTTTTTAACCAATCTTGTGCATCCAATAGGTGTGTTTGTGTCATTGGATGATCAATTAGGTCATTTTCGTCCTCCCTAGGCATATTCTTGTCCAATTAGGGTTTTTAACCAATCTTGTGCATCCAATAGGTGTGTTGTGTCATTGGATGATCAATTAGGTCATTTTCGTCCTCCCTAGGCATATTCTTGTCCAATTAGGGTTTTTAACCAATCTTGTGCATCCAATAACTTGGTTTGTGTCATGAAATTAATATTTAGGTCATTTTTGTCCTCCCTAGGCATATTCTTGTCCAATTAGGGTTTTTAACCAATCTTGTGCATCCAATAACTTTGTTTGTGTCATTAAATTAATATTTAGGTCATTTTCGTCCTCCCTAGGCATATTCTTGTCCAATTAGGGTTTTTAACCAATCTTGTGCATCCAATAGGTGTGTTTGTGTCATTGGATGATCAATTAGGTCATTTTCGTCCTCCCTAGGCTTATTCTTGTCCAATTAGGGTTTTTAAGCAATCTTGTGCATCCAATAAGTTCATTAGTGTCATTGGATTAACATTTAGGTCATTTTCGTCCTCCCTAGGCATATTCTTGTCCAATTAGGGTTTTTAACCAATCTTGTGCATCCAATAGGTGTGTTTGTGTCATTGGATGATCAATTAGGTTATTTTCTTCCTCCCTAGGCTTATTCTTGTCCAATTAGGGTTTTTAACCAATCTTGTGCATCCAATAGGTGTGTTTGTGTCATTGGATGATCAATTAGGTCATTTTCGTCCTCCCTAGGCATATTCTTGTCCAATTAGGGTTTTTAACCAATCTTGTGCATCCAATAGGTGTGTTTGTGTCATTGGATGATCAATTAGGTCATTTTCGTCCTCCCTAGGCTTAGTCTTGTCCAATTACGGTTTTTAACCAATCTTGTGAATCCAATAGGTGTGTTTGTGTGATTGGATGATCAATTAGGTCATTTTCGTCCTCCCTAGGCTTATTCTTGTCCAATTAGGGTTTTTAACCAATCTTGTGCATCCAATAAGTTGAGTTGTGTCATTGGATTAACATTTAGGTCATTTTCGTCCTCCCTAGGCTTATTCTTGTCCAATTAGGGTTTTTAACCAATCTTGTGCATCCAATAGCTGTGTTTGTGTCATTGGATGATCAATTAGGTCATTTTCGTCCTCCATAGGCTTATTCTTGTCCAATTAGGGTTTTTAACCAATCTTGTGCATCCAATAAGTTTATTTGTGTCATTGGATTAACATTTAGGTCATTTTCGTCCTCCCTAGGCATATTCTTGTCCAATTAGGGTTTTTAACCAATCTTGTGCATCCAACAGGTGTGTTTGAGTCATTGGATGATCAATTAGGTCATTTTCGTCCTCCCTAGGCTTATTCTTGTCCAATTAGGGTTTTTAACGAATCTTGTGCATCCAATTGGTGTGTTTGTGTCATTGGATGATCAATTAGGTCATTTTCGTCCTCCCTAGGCTTATTCTTGTCCAATTAGGGTTTTTAACCAATCTTGTGCATCCAACAAGTTGAGTTGTGTCATTGGATTAACATTTAGGTCATTTTCGTCCTCCCTAGGCTTATTCTGGTCCAATTTGGGTTTTTAACCAATCTTGTGCATCCAATAGGTGTGTTTGTGTCATTGGATGATCAATTAGGTAACTTTCGTCCTCCCTAGCCTTATTCTTGCCCAATTAGGGTTTTTAACCATTCTTGTGCATCCAATAAGTTGAGTTGTATCATTGGATTAACATTTAGGTCATTTTCGTCCTCCCTAGGCTTATTCTTGTCAAATTAGGGTTTTTAACCAATCTTGTGCATCCAATAGGTGTGTTTGTGTCATTGGATGATCAATTAGGTCATTTTCGTCCTCCCTAGGCTTATTCTTTCCCAATTAGGGTTTTTAACCAATCTTGTGCATGCAATAAGTTGAGTTGTGTCATTGGATTAACATTTAGGTCATTTTCGTCCTCCCTAGGCTTATTCTTGTCCAATTAGGGTTTTTAACCAATCTTGTGCATCCAATAAGTTCATTTGTGTCATTGGATTAACATTTAGGTCATTTTCCTCCTCCCTAGGCATATTCTTGTCCAATTAGAGTTTTAGACCAATCTTGTGCATCCAATAAGTGTCTTTGTGTCATTGGATGATCAATTAGGTTATTTTCGTCCTCCCTAGGCTTATTCTTGTCCAATTAGGGTTTTTAACTAATCTTGTGCATCCAATAAGTTCATTTGTGTCCTTGGATCATCATTTAGGTCATTTTCGTCCTCCCTAGGCATATTCTTGTCTAATTAGGGTTTTTAACCAATCTTGTGCATCCAATAGGTTTGTTTGTGTCATTGGATGATCAATTAGGTTATTTTCGTCCTCCCTAGGCTTATTCTTGTCCAATTAGGGTATTTAACTAATCTTGTGCATCCAATTGGTGTGTTTGTGTCATGGGATGATCAATTAGGTCATTTTAGTCCTCCTTAGGCATATTCTTGTCCAATTAGGGTTTTTAACGAATCTTGTGCATCCAATTGGTGTGTTTGTGTCATTGGATGATCAATTTGGTCATTTTCGTCCTCCCTAGGCATATTCTTGTCCAATTAGGGTTTTTAACCAATCTTGTGCATCCAATAAGTTGAGTTGTGTCATTGGATTAACATTTAGGTCATTTTCGTCCTTCCTAGGCTTATTCTTGTCCAATTTGGGTTTTTAACCAATCTTGTGCATCCAATAGGTGTGTTTGTTTCATTGGATGATCAATTAGGTAACTTTCAACCTCTCTAGGCTTATTCTTGCCCAATTAGGATTTTTAACCATTCTTGTTCATCCAATAAGTTGAGTTGTGTCATTGGATTAACATTTAGGTCATTTTCGTCCTCCCTAGGCTTATTCTTGTCCAATTAGGGTTTTTAACCAATCTTGTGCATCCAATAGGTGTGTTTGTGTCATTGGATGATCAATTAGGTCATTTTCGTCCTCCCTAGGCTTATTCTTTCCCAATTAGGGTTTTTAACCAATCTTGTGCATGCAATAAGTTGAGTTGTGTCATTGGATTAACATTTAGGTCATTTTCGTCCTCCCTAGGCTTATTCTTGTCCAATAAGGGTTTTTAACCAATCTTGTGCATCCAATAAGTTTATTTGTGTCATTGGATTAACATTTAGGTCATTTTCGTCCTCCCTAGGCATATTCTTGTCCAATTAGAGTTTTAGACAAATCTTGGGCATCCAATAGGTGTGTTTGTGTCATTGGATGATCAATTAGGTAACTTTCGTCCTCCCTAGGCTTATTCTTGCCCAATTAGGGTTTTTAACCATTCTTGTGCATCCAATAAGTTGAGTTGTGTCATTGGATTAACATTTAGGTCATTTTCGTCCTCCCTAGGCTTATTCTTGTCCAATTAGGGTTTTTAACCAATCTTGTGCATCCAATAGGTGTGTTTGTGTCATTGGATGATCAAATAGGTCATTTTCGTCCTCCCTAGGCTTATTCTTGTCCAATTAGGGTTTTTAACCAATCTTGTGCATCCAATAGGTGTGTTTGTGTCATTGGATGATCAATTAGGTAACTTTCGTCCTCCCTAGGCTTATTCTTGCCCAATTAGGGTTTTTAACCATTCTTGTGCATCCAATAAGTTGAGTTGTGTCATTGGATTAACATTTAGGTCATTTTCGTCCTCCCTAGGCATATTCTTGTCCAATTAGGGTTTTTAACCAATCTTGTGCATCCAATAGGTGTGTTTGTGTCATTGGATGATCAATTAGGTCATTTTCGTCCTCCCTAGGCATATTCTTGTCCAATTAGGGTTTTTAACCAATCTTGTGCATCCAATAGGTGTGTTTGGGTAATTGGATGATCAATTAGGTCATTTTCGTCCTCCCTAGGCATATTCTTGTCCAATTAGGGTTTTTAACCAATCTTGTGCATCCAATAGGTGTGTTTGTGTCATTGGATGATCAATTAGGTCATTTTCGTCCTCCGTAGGCGTATTCTTGTCCAATTAGGGTTTTTAACCAATCTTGTCCATCCAATAAGTTGAGTGGTGTCATTGGATTAACATTTAGGTCATTTTCGTCCTTTCTAAGCTTTTTCTTGTCCAATTAGGGTTTTTAACCAATCTTGTGCATCCAATAGGTGTGTTTGTGTCATTGGATGATCAATTAGGTTATTTTCGTCCTCCCTAGGCTTATTCTTGTCCAATTAGGGTTTTTAACTAATCTTGTGCATCCAATAAGGTCATTTGTCATTGGATGACCAATTAGTTCATTTTATTCCTCCCTAGGCATATTCTTGTCCAATTAGGGTTTTTAACCAATCTTGTGCATCCAATAGGTGTGTTTGTGTCATTGGATGATCAATTAGGTCATTTTCGTCCTCCCTAGGCATATTCTTGTCCAATTAGGGTTTTTAACCAATCTTGTGCATCCAATAAGGTAATTTGTGTCATTGGATGACCAATTAGTTCATTTTATTCCTCCCTAGGCATATTCTTGTCCAATTAGGGTTTTTAACCAATCTTGTGCATCCAATAGGTGTGTTTGTGTCATTGGATGATCAATTAGGTCATTTTCGTCCTCCCTAGGCTTATTCTTGTCCAATTAGGGTTTTTAACCGATCTTGTGCATCCAATAGATGTGTTTGTGTCATTGGATGATCAATTAAGTCATTTTCGTCCTGCCTAGGTATATTCTTGTCCAATTAGAGTTTTTAACCAATCTTGTGGATCCAATAGTTGTGTTTGTGTCATTGGATGATCAATTAGGTCATTGTCGTCCTCCCTTTGCATATTCTTGTCCAATTAGGGTTTTTAACCAATCTTGTGCTTCCAATAGATGTGTTTGTGTCATTGGATGATCAATTAGGTCATTTTCGTCCTCCCTAGGCATATTCTTGTCCAATTAGGGTTTTTAACCAATCTTGTGCATCCAATAGGTGTGTTTGTGTCATTGGATGATCAATTAGGTCATTTTCGTCCTCCCTAGGCTTATTCTTGTCCAATTAGGGTTTTTAACCAATCTTGTGCATCCGATAAGTTTATTTGTGTCATTGAATTAATATTTAGGTCATTTTTGTCCTCCCTAGGCATATTCTTGTCCAATTAGGGTTTTTAACCAATCTTGTGCATCCAATAGGTGTGTTTGTGTCATTGGATGATCAATTAGGTCATTTTCGTCCTCCCTAGGCATATTCTTGTCCAATTAGGGTTTTTAACCAATCTTGTGCATCCAATAGGTGTGTTTGTGTCATTGGATGATCAATTAGGTCATTTTCGTCCTCGCTAGGCGTATTCTTGTCCAATTAGGGTTTTTAACCAATCTTGTGCATCCAATAGGTGTGTTTGTGTCATTGGATGATCAATTAGGTCATTTTCGTCCTCCCTAGGCTTATTCTTGTCCAATTAGGGTTTTTAACCAATCTTGTGCATCCAATAAGTTGCGTTGTGTCATTGGATTATCATTTAGGTCATTTTCGTCCTCCCTAGGCTTATTCTTGTCCAATTAGGGTTTTTAACCAATCTTGTGCATCCAATAGGTGTGTTTGTGTCATTGGATGATCAATTAGGTCATTTTCGTCCTCCCTAGGCTTATTCTTGTCCAATTAGGGTTTTTAACCAATCTTGTGCATCCAATTAGTTCATTTGTGTCATTGGATGATCAATTAGGTCATTTTCGTCCCCCCTTGGCATATTCTTCTCCAACTAGGGTTTTAAACCAATCTTGTGCATCCAATAGGTGTTTTTGTGTCATTGGATGATCAATTAGGTCATTTTCGTCCTCCATAGGCTTATTCTTGTCCAATTAGGGTTTTTAACCAATCTTGTGCATCCAATAGGTGTGTTTGTGTCATTGGATGATCAATTAGGTCATTTTTATCCTCCCTAGGCTTATTCTTGTCCAATTAGGGTTTTTAACCAATCTTGTGCATCCAATAGGTGTGTTTGTGTCATTAGATGATCAATTAGGTCATTTTCGTCCTCCCTAGGCTTATTCTTGTCCAATTAGGGTTTTTAACCAATCTTGTGCATCCAATAGGTGTGTTTGTGTCATTGGATGATCAATTAGGTCATTTTCGTCCTCCCTAGTCTTATTCTTGTCGAATTAGGGTTTTTAACAAATCTTGTGCATCCAATAAGTTCATTTGTGTCATTGGATTATCAATTAGGTCATTTTCGTCCTCCCTATGTATATTCTTGTACAACTAGGGTTTTTAACCAATCTTGTGCATCCAATAAGTTCATTTGTGTCATTGGATGATCAATTAGGTCATTTTCGTCCTCCCTAGGCATATTCTTGTCCAACTAGGGTTTTTAACCAATCTTGTGCATCCAATAGGTGTGTTTGTGTCATTGGATGATCAATTAGGTTATTTTCGTCCTCCCTAGGCTTATTCTTGTCCAATTAGGGTTTTTAACCAATCTTGTGCATCCAATAGGTGTGTTTGTGTCATTGGATGATCAATTAGGTCATTTTCGTACTCAATAGGCTTATTCTTGTCCAATTAGGGTTTTTAACCAATCTTGTGCATCTAATAGGTGTGTTTGTGTCATTGGATGATCAATTAGGTCATTTTCGTCCTCCCTAGGCTTATTCTTGTCCAATTAGGGTTTTTAACCGATCTTGTGCATCCAAAAGGTGTGTTTGTTTTATTGGATGATCAATTAGGTCATTTTCGTCCTCCCTAGGCATATTCTTGTCCAATTAGGGTTTTTAACCAATCTTGTGCATCCAATAGGTGTGTTTGTGTCATTGGATGATCAATTAGGTCATTTTCGTCCTCCCTAGGTTTATTCTTGTCCAATTAGGGTTTTTAACCAATCTTGTGCGTCCAATAGGTGTGTTTGTGTCATTGGATGATCAATTAGGTCATTTTCGTCCTCCCTAGGCTTATTCTTGTCCAATTAGAGGTTTTTAACCAATCTTGTGCATCCAATAAGTTTGTTTGTGTCATTGAATTAATATTTAGGTCATTTTCGTCCTCCCTAAGCATATTCTTGTCCAATTAGGGTTTTTAACCAATCTTGTGCATCTAATAACTTTGTTTGTGTCATTGAATTAATATTTAGGTCATTTTCGTCCTCCCTAGGCATATTCTTGTCCAATTAGGGTTTTTAACCAATCTTATGCATCCAATAGGTGTGTTTGTGTCATTGGATGATCAATTAGGTCATTTACGTCCTCCCTAGGCTTATTCTTGTACAATTAGGGTTTTTAACCAATCTTGTGCATCCAATAACTTTGTTTGTGTCATTAAATTAATATTTAGGTCATTTTCTTCCTCCCTAGGCATATTCTTGTCCAATTAGGGTCTTTAACCAATCTTGTGCATCCAATAGGTGTGTTTGTGTCATTGGATGATCAATTAGGTCATTCTAGTCCTCCCTATGCATATTCTTATCCAATTAGGGTTTTTAACCAATCTTGTGCATCCAATAGGTGTGTTTGTGTCATTGGATGATCAATTAGGTCATTTTCGTCCTCCCTAGGCTTATTCTTTCCCAATTAGGGTTTTTAACCAATCTTGTGCATGCAATAAGTTGAGTTGTGTCATTGGATTAACATTTAGGTCATTTTCGTCCTCCCTAGGCTTATTCTTGTCCAATAAGGGTTTTTAACCAATCTTGTGCATCCAATAAGTTCATTTGTGTCATTGGATTAACATTTAGGTCATTTTCGTCCTCCCTAGGCATATTCTTGTCCAATTAGAGTTTTAGACAAATCTTGGGCATCCAATAGGTGTGTTTGTGTCATTGGATGATCAATTAGGTTATTTTCGTCCTCGCTAGGCTTATTCTTGTCCAATTAGGGTTTTTAACTAATCTTGTGCATCCAATTGGTGTGTTTGTGTCATTGGATGATCAATTAGGTCATTTTCGTCCTCCATAGGCATATTCTTGTCCAATTTGGGTTTTTAACGATTCTTGTGCATCCAATTGGTGTGTTTGTGTCATTGGATGATCAATTAGGTCATTTTCGTCCTCCCTAGGCTTATTCTTGTCCAATTAGGGTTTTTAACCAATCTTGTGCATCCAATAAGTTGAGTTGTGTCATTAGATTAACATCTAGGTCATTTTCGTCCTCCCTAGGCTTATTCTTGTCCAATTAGGGTTTTTAACCAATCTTGTGCATCCAATAGGTGTGTTTATGTCATTGGATGATCAATTAGGTAACTTTTGTCCTCCCTAGGCATATTCTTGTCCAATTAAGGTTTTTAACCAATCTTGTGCATCCAATAGGTGTGTTTGTGTCATTGGATTATCAATTAGGTCATTTTCGTCCTCCCTAGGCTTATTCTTGTCCAATTAGTGTTTTTAACCAATCTTGTGCATCCAATAAGTTGAGTTGTGTCATTGGATTAACATTTAGGTCATTTTCGTCCTCCCTAGGCTTATTCTTGTCCAATTAGGGTTTTTAACCAATCTTGTGCATCCAATAGGTGTGTTTGTGTCATTGGATGATCAATTAGGTAACTTTCGTCCTCCCTAGGCTTATTCTTGCCCAATTAGGGTTTTTAACCATTCTTGTGCATCCAATAAGTTGAGTTGTGTCAATTGATTAACATTTAGGTCATTTTCGTCCTCCCTAGGCTTATTCTTGTCCAATTAGGGTTTTTAACCAATCTCGTGCATCCAATAGGTGTGTTTGTGTCATTGGATGATCAATTAGGTAACTTTCGTCCTCCCTAGGCTTATTCTTGCCCAATTAGGGTTTTTAACCATTCTTGTGCATCCAATAAGTTGAGTTGTGTCATTGGATTAACATTTAGGTCATTTTCGTCCTCCCTAGGCTTATTCTTGTCCAATTAGGGTTTTTAACCAATCTTGTGCATCCAATAGGTGTGTTTGTGTCATTGGATGATCAATTAGGTAACTTTCGTCCTCCCTAGGCTTATTCTTGCCCAATTAGGGTTTTTAACCATTCTTGTGCATCCAATAAGTTGAGTTGTGTCATTGGATTAACATTTAGGTCATTTTCGTCCTCCCAAGGCTTATTCTTGTCCAATTAGGGTTTTTAACCAATCTTGTGCATCCAATAGGTGTGTTTGTGTCATTGGATGATCAATTCGGTCATTTCGTCCTCCCTAGGCTTATTATTTCCCAATTAGGGTTTTTAACCAATCTTGTGCATCCAATTGGTGTGTTTGTGTCATTGGATGAACAATTAGGTCATTTTCGTCCTCCCTAGGCTTATTCTTGTCCAATTAGGGTTTTTAACCAATCTTGTGCATCCAATAAGTTGAGTTGTGTCATTGAATTAATATGTAGGTCATTTTTGTCCTCCCTAGGCTTATTCTTGTCCAATTAGGGTTTTTAACCAATCTTGTGCATCCAATAGGTGTGTTTGTGTCATTGG
Source organism: Cicer pinnatifidum (assembly GCA_037974775.1). Classification (NCBI taxonomy): domain Eukaryota; kingdom Viridiplantae; phylum Streptophyta; class Magnoliopsida; order Fabales; family Fabaceae; genus Cicer; species Cicer pinnatifidum. The sequence goes on along the minus strand of JBBPBR010001233.1, from coordinate 31,757 downwards.
ATGATCAATTAGGTCATTTTCGTCCTCCCTAGGCTTATTCTTGCCCAGTTAGGGTTTTTAACCAATCTTGTGCATCCAATAAGTTGAGTTGTGTCATTGGATTAACATTTAGGTCATTTTCGTCCTCCCTAGGCTTATTCTTGTCCAATTAGGGTTTTTAACCAATCTTGTGCATCCAATAAGTTGAGTTGTGTCATTGGATTAACATTTAGGTCATTTTCGTCCTACCTAGGCTTATTCTTGTCCAATTAGGGTTTTTAACCAATTTTGTGCATCCAATAGGTGTGTTTGTGTAATTGGATGATCAATTAGGTCATTTTCGTCCTCCCTAGGCTTATTCTTGTCCAATTAGGGTTTTTAACCAATCTTGTGCATCCAATAGGTGTGTTTGTGTCATTGGATGATCAATTAGGTCATTTTCGTCCTCCCTAGGCATATTCTTGTCCAATTAGGGTTTTTAACCAATCTTGTGCATCCCATAAGTTTGTTTGTGTCATTGAATTAATATTTAGGTCATTTTAGTCCTCGCTAGGCATATTCTTGTCCAATTAGGGTTTTTTACCAATCTTGTGCATCCAATAGGTGTGTTTGTGTCATTGGATGATCAATTAGGTCATTTTCGTCCTCCCTAGGCTTATTCTTGTCCAATTTGGGTTTTTAACCAATCTTGTGCATCCAATAAGTTGAGTTGTGTCATTGGATTAACATTTAGGTCATTTTCGTCCTCCCTAGGCTTATTCTTGTCCAATTAGGGTTTTTAACCAATCTTGTGCATCCAATAAGTTGAGTTGTGTCATTAGATTAACATCTAGGTCATTTTCGTCCTCCCTAGGCTTATTCTTGTCCAATTAGGGTTTTTAACCAATCTTGTGCATCCAATAGGTGTGTTTGTGTCATTGGATGATCAATTAGGTAACTTTCGTCCTCCCTAGGCTTATTCTTGCCCAATTAGGGTTTTTAACCATTCTTGTGCATCCAATAAGTTGAGTTGTGTCATTGGATTAACATTTAGGTCATTTTCGTCCTCCCTAGGCTTATTCTTGTCCAATTAGGGTTTTTAACCAATCTTGTGCATCCAATAGGTGTGTTTGTGTCTTTGGATGATCAATTAGGTCATTTTCGCCCTCCGTAGGCCTATTCTTGTCCAATTAGGGTTTTTAACCAATCTTGTCCATCCGATAAGTTTGTTTGTGTCATTGAATTAATATTTAGGTCATTTTCGTCCTCCCTAGGCATATTCTTGTCCAATTAGGGTTTTTAACCAATCTTGTGCATCCAATAGGTGTGTTTGTGTCATTGGATGATCAATTAGGTCATTTTCGTCCTCCCTAGGCATATTCTTGTCCAATTAGGGTTTTTAACCAATCTTGTGCATCCAATAAGTTTGTTTGTTTCATTGAATTAATATTTAGGTCATTTTTGTCCTCCCTAGGCTTATTCTTGTCCAATTAGGGTTTTTAACCAATCTTGTGCATCCAATAGGTGTGTTTGTGTCATTGGATGATCAATTAGGTCATTTTCGTCCTCCCTAGGCATATTCTTGTCCAATTAGGGTTTTTAACCAATCTTGTGCGTCCAATAGGTGTGTTTGTGTCATTGGATGATCAATTAGGTCATTTACGTCCTCCCTAGGCATATTCTTGTCCAATTAGGGTTTTTAACCAATCTTGTGCATCTAATAGGTGTGTTTGTGTCATTGGATGATCAATTAGGTCATTTTCGTCCTCCCTAGGCTTATTCTTGTCCAATTAGGGTTTTTAACCAATCTTGTGCATCCAATAGGTGTGTTTGTGTCATTGGATGATCAATTAGGTCATTTTCGTCCTCCCTAGGCTTAATCTTGTCCAATTAGGGTTTTTAACTAATCTTGTGCATCCAATAAGTTCATTTGTGTCATTGGATGATCAATTAGGTCATTTTCGTCCTCCCTAGGCATATTCTTGTCCAACTAGGGTTTTTAACCAATCTTGTGCATCCAATAGGTGTGTTTGTGTCATTGGATGATCAATTAGGTCATTTTCGTCCTCCCTAGGCACATTCTTGTCCAACTAGGGTTTTTAACCAATCTTGTGCATCCAATAGGTGTGTTTGTGTCATTGGATTATCAATTAGGTCATTTTCGTCCTCCTTAGGCTTATTCTTGTCCAATTAGGGTTTTTAATCAATCTTGTGCATCCAATAGGTGTGTTTGTGTCATTGGATGATCAATTAGGTCATTTTCGTCCTCCCTAGGCTTATTCTTGTCCAATTAGGGTATTTAACCAATCTTGTGCATCCAATAAGTTCATTTGTGTCATTGGATTAACATTTAGGTCATTTTCGTTCTCCCTAGGCATATTCTTGTCCAATTAGGGTTTTTAACCAATCTTGTGCAAACAATAGGTGTGTTTGTGTCATTGGATGATCAATTTAGGTCATTTTCGTTCTCCCTAGGCATATTCTTGGCCAATTAGGGTTTTTAATCAATCTTGTGCATCCAATAGGTGTGTTTGTGTCATTGGATGATCAATTAGGTCATTTTCGTCCTCCCTAGGCATATTCTTGTCCAATTAGGGTTTTTAACCAATCTTGTGCATCCAATAGGTGTGTTTGTGTCATTGGATGATCAATTAGGTCATTTTCGTCCTCCCTATGCTTATTCTTGTCCAATTAGGGTTTTTAACCAATCTTGTGCATCCAATAAGTTGAGTTGTGTCATTTGATTAACATTTTGGTCATTTTTGTCCTCCCTAGGCTTATTCTTGTCCAATTAGGGTTTTTAACCAATCTTGTGCATCCAATAGGTGTGTTTGTGTCATTGGATGATCAATTAGGTCATTTTCGTCCTCCCTAGGCATATTCTTGTCCAATTAGGGTTTTTAACCAATCTTGTGCATCCAATAGGTGTGTTTGTGTCATTGGATGATCAATTAGGTCATTTTCGTCCTCCCTAGGCTTATTCTTGTCCAATTAGGGTTTTTAACCAATCTTGTGCATCCAATAAGTTTGTTTGTGTCATTGAATTAATATTTAGGTCATTTTCGTCCTCCCTAGGCATATTCTTGTCCAATTAGAGTTTTTAACCAATCTTGTGCTTCCAATAGGTGTGTTTGTGTCATTGGATGATCAATTAGGTCATTTTCGTCCTCCCTAGGCTTATTCTTGTCCAATTAGGGTTTTTAATCAATCTTGAGCATCCAATAAGTTCATTTGTGTCATTGGATTAACATTTAGGTCATTTTCGTCCTCCCTAGGCATATTCTTGTCCAATTAGGGTTTTTAACCAATCTTGTGCTTCCAATAGGTGTGTTTGTGTCATTGGATGATCAATTAGGTCATTTTCGTCCTCCCTAGGCTTATTCTTGTCGAATTAGGGTTTTTAACCAATCTTGTGCATCCAATAACTTTGATTGTGTCATTGAATTAATATTTAGGTCATTATCGTCCTCCCTAGGCATATTCTTGTCCAATTAGGGTTTTTAACCAATCTTGTGCATCCAATAGGTGTGTTTGTATCATTGGATGATCAATTAGGTCATTTTCGTCCTCCCTAGGCTTATTCTTGTCCAATTAGGGTTTTTAACCAATCTTGTGCATCCAATTGGTGTGTTTGTGTCATTGGATGATCAATTAGGTCATTTTCGTCCTCCATAGGCATATTCTTGTCCAATTAGGGTTTTTAACGATTCTTGTGCATCCAATTGGTGTGTTTGTGTCATTGGATGATCAATTAGGTCATTTTCGTCCTCCCTAGGCTTATTCTTGTCCAATTAGGGTTTTTAACCAATCTTGTGCATCCAATAAGTTGAGTTGTGTCATTAGATTAACATCTAGGTCATTTTCGTCATCCCTAGGCTTATTCTTGTCCAATTAGGGTTTTTAACCAATCTTGTGCATCCAATAGGTGTGTTTGTGTCATTGGATGATCAATTAGGTAACTTTCGTCCTCCCTAGGCTTATTCTTGCCCAATTAGGGTTTTTAACCATTCTTGTGCATCCAATAAGTTGAGTTGTGTCATTAGATTAACATTTAGGTCATTTTCGTCCTCCCTAGGCTTATTCTTGTCCAATTAGGGTTTTTAACCAATCTTGTGCATCCAATTGGTGTGTTTGTGTCATTGGATGATCAATTAGGTCATTTTCGTCCTCCATAGGCATATTCTTGTCCAATTAGGGTTTTTAACGATTCTTGTGCATCCAATTGGTGTGTTTGTGTCATTGGATGATCAATTAGGTCATTTTCGTCCTCCCTAGGCTTATTCTTGTCCAATTAGGGTTTTTAACCAATCTTGTGCATCCAATAAGTTGATTTGTGTCATTAGATTAACATTTAGGTCATTTTCGTCCTCCCTAGGCTTATTCTTGTCCAATTAGGGTTTTTAACCAATCTTGTGCATCCAATAAGTTCATTTGTGTCATTGGATTAACATTTAGGTCATTTTCGTACTCCCTAGGCATATTCTTGTCCAATTAGAGTTTTAGACCAATCTTGTGCATCCAATAGGTGTGTTTGTGTCATTGGATGATCAATTAGGTTATTTTCGTTTATTTTCGTCCTCCCTAGGCTTATTCTTGTCCAATTAGGGTTTTTAACTAATCTTGTGCATCCAATAAGTTCATTTGTGTCATTGGATGATCAATTAGGTCATTTTCGTCCTCCCTAGGCATATTCTTGTCTAATTAGGGTTTTTAACCAATCTTGTGCATCCAATAGGTGTGTTTGTGTCATTGGAGGATCAATTAGGTCATTTTCGTCCTCCCTAGGCATATTCTTGTCCAATTAGGGTTTTTAACCAATCTTGTGCATCCAATAGGTGTGTTTGTGTCATTGGATGATCAATTAGGTCATTTTCGTCCTCCCTAGGCATATTCTTGTCCAATTAGGGTTTTTAACCAATCTTGTGCATCCAATAGGTGTGTTTGTGTCATTGGATGATCAATTAGGTTATTTTCGTCCTCCCTAAGCATATTCTTGTCCAATTAGGCTTTTTAACTAATCTTGTGCATCCAATACGTTCATTTGTGTCATTGGATGATCAATTAGGTCATTTTCGTCCTCCCTAGGCATATTCTTGTCCAATTAGGGTTTTTAACCAATCTTGTGCATCCAATAGGTGTGTTTGTGTCATTGGATGATCAATTAGGTCATTTTCGTCCTCCCTAGGCTTATTCTTGTCCCATTAGGGTTTTTAACCGATCTTGTGCATCCAATAGGTGTGTTTGTGTCATTGGATGATTAATTTGGTCATTTTCGTCCTCCCTAGGCAAATTCTTGTCCAATTAGGGTTTTTAACCAATCTTGTGCATCCAATAGGTGTGTTTGTGTCATTGGATGATCAATTAGGTTATTTTCGTCCTCCCTAGGCATATTCTTGTCCAATTAGGGTTTTTAACTAATCTTGTGCATCCAATAAGTTCGTTTGTGTCATTGGATGATCAATTAGGTCATTTTCATCCTCCCTAGGCTTATTCTTGTCCAATTAGGGTTTTTAACCAATCTTGTGCATCCAATAGGTGTGTTTGTGTCATTGGATGATCAATTAGGTCATTTTCGTCCTCCCTAGGCTTATTCTTTCCCAATTAGGGTTTTTAACCAATCTTGTGCATCCAATAAGTTGAGTTGTGTGATTGGATTAACATTTAGGTCATTTTCGTCCTCCCTAGGCTTATTCTTGTCCAATTAGGGTTTTTAACCAATCTTGTGCATCCAATAAGTTCATTTGTGTCATTGGATTAACATTTAGGTCATTTTCGTCCCCCCTAGGCATATTCTAGTCCAATTAGGGTTTTTAACCAATCTTGTGCATCCAATAGGTGTGTTTGTGTCATTGGATGATCAATTAGGTCATTTTCGTCCTCCCTAGGCATATTCTTGTCCAATTAGGGTTTTTAACCAATCTTGTGCATCCAATAGGTGTGTTTGTGTCATTGGATGATCAATTAGGTCATTTTCGTCCTTCCTAGGCTTATTCTTGTCCAATTAGGGTTTTTAACCAATCTTGTGCATCCAATAAATTGAGTTGTGTCATTGGATTAACATTTAGGTCATTTTCGTCCTCCCTAGGCTTATTCTTGTCCAATTAGGGTTTTTAACCAATCTTGTGCATCCAATAGGTGTGTTTGTGTCATTGGATGATCAATTAGGTCATTTTCGTCCTCCCTAGGCATATTCTTGTCCAATTAGGGTTTTTAACCAATCTTGTGCATCCAATAGGTGTGTTTGTGTCATTGGATGATCAATTAGGTCATTTTCGACCTCCCTATGCATATTCTTGTCCAATTAGGGTTTTTAACGAATCTTGTGCATCCAATTGGTGTGTTTGTGTCATTGGATGATCAATTAGGTCATTTTCATCCTCCCTAGGCATATTCTTGTCCAATTAGGGTTTTTAACCAATCTTGTGCATCCAATAGGTGTGTTTGTGTCATTGGATGATCAATTAGGTCATTTTCGTCCTCCCTAGGCGTATTCTTGTCCAATTAGGGTTTTTAACGAATCTTGTGCATCCAATAGGTGTGTTTGTGTCATTGGATGATCAATTAGGTTATTTTCGTCCTCCCTAGACTTATTCTTGTCCAATTAGGGTTTTTAACCAATCCTGTGCATCCAATAAGTTGAGTTGTGTCATTGGATTAACATTTAGGTCATTTTCGTCCTCCCTAGGCTTATTCTTGTCCAATTAGGGTTTTTAACCAATCTTGTGCATCCAATAGGTGTGTTTGTGTCATTGGATGATCAATTAGGTTATTTTCGTCCTCCCTAGGCTTATTCTTTCCCAATTAGGATTTTTAACCAATCTTGTGCATCCAATAAGTTGAGTTGTGTCATTAGATTAACATTTAGGTCATTTTCGTCCTCCCTAGGCTTATTCTTGTCCAATTAGAGTTTTTAACCAATCTTGTGCTTCCAATAAGTTCATTTGTGTCATTGGATTAACATTTAGGTCATTTTCGTCCTCCCTAGGCATATTCTTGTCCAATTAGGGTTTTTAACCAATCTTGTGCATCCAATAGGTGTGTTTGTGTCATTGGATGATCAATTAGGTTATTTTCGTCCTCCCTAGGCTTATTCTTGTCCAATTAGGGTTTTTAACTAATCTTGTGCATCCAATAGGTGTGTTTGTGTCATTGGATGACCAATTAGGTCATTTTCGTCCTCCCTAGGCATATTCTTGTCCAATTAGGGTTTTTAACCAATCTTGTGCATCCAATAGGTGTGTTTGTCGCAATGGATGATCAATTAGGTCATTTTCGTCCTCCCTAGGCATATTCTTGTCCAATTAGGGTTTTTAACCAATCTTGTGCATCCAATAGGTGTGTTTGTGTCATTGGATGATCAATTAGGTCATTTTCGTCCTCCCTAGGCATATTCTTGTCCAATTAGGGTTTTTAACCAATCTTGTGCATCCAATAGGTGTGTTTGTGTCATTGGATGATCAATTAGGTTATTTTCGTCCTCCCTAAGCATATTCTTGTCCAATTAGGCTTTTTAACTAATCTTGTGCATCCAATACGTTCATTTGTGTCATTGGATGATCAATTAGGTCATTTTCGTCCTCCCTAGGCATATTCTTGTCCAATTAGGGTTTTTAACCAATCTTGTGCATCCAATAGGTGTGTTTGTGTCATTGGATGATCAATTAGGTCATTTTCGTCCTCCCTAGGCTTATTCTTGTCCCATTAGGGTTTTTAACCGATCTTGTGCATCCAATAGGTGTGTTTGTGTCATTGGATGATTAATTTGGTCATTTTCGTCCTCCCTAGGCAAATTCTTGTCCAATTAGGGTTTTTAACCAATCTTGTGCATCCAATAGGTGTGTTTGTGTCATTGGATGATCAATTAGGTTATTTTCGTCCTCCCTAGGCATATTCTTGTCCAATTAGGGTTTTTAACTAATCTTGTGCATCCAATAAGTTCGTTTGTGTCATTGGATGATCAATTAGGTCATTTTCATCCTCCCTAGGCTTATTCTTGTCCAATTAGGGTTTTTAACCAATCTTGTGCATCCAATAGGTGTGTTTGTGTCATTGGATGATCAATTAGGTCATTTTCGTCCTCCCTAGGCTTATTCTTTCCCAATTAGGGTTTTTAACCAATCTTGTGCATCCAATAAGTTGAGTTGTGTGATTGGATTAACATTTAGGTCATTTTCGTCCTCCCTAGGCTTATTCTTGTCCAATTAGGGTTTTTAACCAATCTTGTGCATCCAATAAGTTCATTTGTGTCATTGGATTAACATTTAGGTCATTTTCGTCCTGCCTAGGCATATTCTTGTCCAATTAGGGTTTTTAACCAATCTTGTGCATCCAATAGGTGTGTTTGTGTCATTGGATGATCAATTAGGTTAGTTTCGTCCTCCCTAGGCTTATTCTTGTCCAATTAGGGTTTCTAACCAATCTTGTGCATCCAATAAGTTGAGTTGTGTCATTGGATTAACATTTAGGTCATTTTCGTCCTCCCTAGGCTTATTCTTGTCCAATTAGGGTTTTTAACCAATCTTGTGCATCCAATAAGTTCATTTGTGTCATTGGATTAACATTTAGGTCATTTTCGTCCTCCCTAGGCATATTCTTGTCCAATTAGTGTTTTTGACCAATCTTGTGCATCCAATAGGTGTGTTTGTGTCATTGGATGATCAATTAGGTTATTTTCGTCCTCCCTAGGCTTATTCTTGTCCAATTAGGGTTTTTAACTAATCTTGTGCATCCAATAAGTTCATTTGTGTCATTGGATGATCAATTAGGTCATTTTCGTCCTCCCTAGGCATATTCTTGTCCAATTTGGGTTTTTAACCAAACTTGTGCATCCAATAAGTTGAGTTGTGTCATTGGATTAACATTTAGGTCATTTTCGTCCTCCCTAGGCTTATTCTTGTCCAATTAGGGTTTTTAACCAATCTTGTGCATCCAATAAGTTCATTTGTGTCATTGGATTAACATTTAGGTCATTTTCGGCCTCCCTAGGCATATTCTTGTCCAATTAGGGTTTTTAACCAATCTTGTGCATCTAATAGGTGTGTTTGTGTCATTGGATGATCAATTAGGTCATTTTCGTCCTCCCTAGGCATATTCTTGTCCAATTAGGGTTTTTAACCAATCTTGTGCATCCAATAGGTGTGTTTGTGTCATTGGATGATCAATTAGGTCATTTTCGTCCTACCTAGGCTTATTCTTGTCCAATTAGGGTTCTTAACCAATCTTGTGCATCCAATAGGTGTGTTTGTGTCATTGGATGATCAATTAGGTCATTTTCGTCCTCCCTAGGCATATTCTTGTCCAATTAGGGTTTTTAACCAATCTTGTGCATCCAATAGGTGTGTTTGTGTGATTGGATGATCAATTAGGTCATTTACGTCCTCCCTAGGCTTATTCTTGTCCAATTAGGGTTTTTAACCAATCTTGTGCATCCAATAACTTTGTTTGTGTCATTGAATTAATATTTAGGTCATTTTCGTCCTCCCTAGGCATATTCTTGTCCAATTAGGGTTTTTAACCAATCTTGTGCATCCAATAGGTGTGTTTGTGTCATTGGATGATCAATTTAGGTCATTTTCGTTCTCCCTAGGCATATTCTTGTCCAATTAGGGTTTTTAATCAATCTTGTGAATCCAATAGGTGTGTTTGTGTCATTGGATGATCAATTAGGTCATTTTCGTCCTCCCTAGGCATATTCTTGTCCAATTAGGGTTTTTAACCAATCTTGTGCATCCAATAGGTGTGTTTGTGTCATTGGATGATCAATTAGGTCATTTTCGTCCTCCCTATGCTTATTCTTGTCCAATTAGGGTTTTTAACCAATCTTGTGCATCCAATAAGTTGAGTTGTGTCATTTGATTAACATTTTGGTCATTTTTGTCCTCCCTAGGCTTATTCTTGTCCAATTAGGGTTTTTAACCAATCTTGTGCATCCAATAGGTGTGTTTGTGTCATTGGATGATCAATTAGGTCATTTTCGTCCTCCCTAGGCATATTCTTGTCCAATTAGGGTTTTTAACCAATCTTGTGCATCCAATAGGTGTGTTTGTGTCATTGGATGATCAATTAGGTCATTTTCGTCCTCCCTAGGCTTATTCTTGTCCAATTAGGGTTTTTAACCAATCTTGTGCATCCAATAAGTTGAGTTGTGTCATTGGATTAATATTTAGGTCATTTTCGTTCTCCCTACGCTTATTTTTGTCCAATTAGGGTTTTTAACCAATCTTGTGCATCCAATAGGTGTGTTTGTGTCATTGGATGATCAATTAGGTCATTTTCGTCCTCCCTAGGCATATTCTTGTCCAATTAGGGTTTTTAACCAATCTTGTGCATCCAATAGGTGTGTTTGTGTCATTGGATGATCAATTAGGTCATTTTCGTCCTCCCTAGGCATATTCTTGTCCAATTAGGGTTTTTACCAATCTTGTGCATCCAATAAGTTGAGTTGTGTCATTGGATTAACATTTATGTCATTTTCGTCCTCCCTAGGCTTATTCTTGTCCAATTAGGGTTTTTAACCAATCTTGTGCATCCAATAGGTGTGTTTGTATCATTGGATGATCAATTAGGTCATTTTCGTCCTCCCTAGGCTTATTCTTTCCAATTAGGGTTTTTAACCAATCTTGTGCATCCAATAAGTTGAGTTGTGTCATTGGATTAACATTTAGGTCATTTTCGTCCTCCCTAGGCTTATTCTTGTCCAATTAGGGTTTTTAACCAATCTTGTGCATCCAATAAGTTCATTTGTGTCATTGGATTAACATTTAGGTCATTTTGGTCCTCGCTAGGCATATTCTTGTCCAATTAGAGTTTTAGACCAATCTTGTGCATCCAATAGGTGTGTTTGTGTCATTGGATGATCAATTAGGTTATTATCGTCCTCCCTAGCCTTATTCTTGTCCATTTAGGGTTTTTAACTAATCTTGTGCATCCAATAAGTTCATTTGTGTCATTGGATGATCAATTAGGTCATTTTCGTCCTCCCTAGGCATATTCTTGTCCAATTAGGGTTTTTAACCAATCTTGTGCATCCAATAGGTGTGTTTGTGTCATTGGATGATCAATTAGGTCATTTTCGTCCTCCCTAGGCATATTCTTGTCCAATTAGGGTTTTTAACCAATCTTGTGCATCCAATAGGTGTGTTTGTGTCATTGGATGATCGATTAGGTCATTTTTGTCCTCCCTAGGCACATTCTTGTCCAATTAGGGTTTTTAACCAATCTTGTGCATCCAATAAGTTGAGTTGTGTCATTGGATTAACATTTAGGTCATTTTCGTCCTCCCTAGGCTTATACTTGTCCAATTAGGGTTTTTAACCAATCTTGTGCATCCGATAAGTTTGTTTGTGTCATTGAATTAATATTTAGGTCATTTTCGTCCTCCCTAGGCATATTCTTGTCCAATTAGGGTTTTTAACCAATCTTGTGCATCCAATAGGTGTGTTTGTGTCATTGGATGATCAATTAGGTCATTTTCGTCCTCCCTAGGCATATTCTTGTCCAATTAGGGTTTTTAACCAATCTTGTGCATCCAATAGGTGTGTTTGTGTCATTGGATGATCATTTAGGTCATTTTCGTCCTTCCTAGGCATATTCTTATCCAATTAGGGTTTTTATCCAATCTTGTGCATCCAATAGGTGTGTTTGTGTCATTGGATGATCAATTAGGTCATTTTCGTCCTTTCTATGCTTATTCTTGTCCAATTAGGGTTTTTAACCAATCTTGTGCATCCAATAAGTTCATTTGTGTCATTGGATGATCAATTAGGTCATTTTCGTCCTCCCTAGGCATATTCTTGTCCAACTAGGGTTTTTAACCAATCTTGTGCATCGAATAGGTGTGTTTGCGTCATTGGATGATCAATTAGGTCATTTTCGTCCTCCCTAGGCTTATTCTTGTCCAATTAGGGTTTTTAACCAATCTTGTGCATCCAATAGGTGTGTTTGTTTCATTGGATGATCAATTAGGTCATTTTCGTCCTCCCTAGGCTTATTCTTTCCCAATATGGGTTTTTAACCAATCTTGTGCATGCAATAAGTTGAGTTGTGTCATTGGATTAACATTTAGGTCATTTTCGTCCTCCCTAGGCTTATTCTTGTCCAATTAGGGTTTTTAACCAATCTTGTGCATCCAATAGGTGTGTTTGTGTCATTGGATGATCAATTAGGTAACTTTCGTCCTCCCTAGGCTTATTCTTGCCCAATTAGGGTTTTTAACTAATCTTGTGCATCCAATTGGTGTGTTTGTGTCATTGGATGATCAATTAGGTCATTTTCGTCCTCCATAGGCATATTCTTGTCCAATTAGGGTTTTTAACGATTCTTGTGCATCCAATTGGTGTGTTTGTGTCATTGGATGATCAATTAGGTCATTTTCGTCCTCCCTAGGCTTATTCTTGTCCAATTAGGGTTTTTAACCAATCTTGTGCATCCAATAAGTTGAGTTGTGTCATTAGATAAACATCTAGGTCATTTTCGTCCTCCCTAGGCTTATTCTTCTCCAATTAGGGTTTTTAACCAATCTTGTGCATCCAATAGGTGTCATTGGATGATCAATTAGGTCATTTTCGTCCTCCATAGGCATATTCTTGTCCAGTTAGGGTTTTTAACGATTCTTGTGCATCCAATTGGTGTGTTTGTGTCATTGGATGATCAATTAGGTCATTTTCGTCTTCCCTAGGCTTATTCTTGTCCAATTAGGGTTTTTAACCAATCTTGTGCATCCAATAAGTTGAGTTGTGTCATTAGATTAACATCTAGGTCATTTTCGTCCTCCCTAGGCTTATTGTTGTCCAATTAGGGTTTTTAACCAATCTTGTGCATCCAATAAGTTCATTTGTGTCATTGGATTAACATTTAGGTCATTTACCTCCTCCCTAGGCATATTCTTGTCCAATTAGAGTTTTAGACCAATCTTGTGCATCCAATAGGTGTCTTTGTGTCATTGGATGATCAATTAGGTTATTTTCGTCCTCCCTAGGCTTATTCTTGTCCAATTAGGGTTTTTAACTAATCTTGTGCATCCAATAAGTTCATTTGTGTCATTGGATGATCAATTAGGTCATTTTCGTCCTCCCTAGGCATACTCTTGTCCAATTAGGGTTTTTAACCAATCTTGTGCATCCAATAGGTGTGTTTGTGTCATTGGATGATCAATTAGGTCATTTTCGTCCTCCGTAGGCGTATTCTTGTCCAATTAGGAATTTTAACCAATCTTGTGCATCCAATAAGTTGAGTGGTGTCATTGAATTAACATTTAGGTCATTTTCGTCCTCCCTAAGCTTTTTCTTGTCCAATTAGGGTTTTTAACCAATCTTGTGCATCCAATAGGTGTGTTTGTGTCATTGGATGATCAATTAGGTTATTTTCGTCCTCCCTAGGCTTATTCTTGTCCAATTAAGGTTTTTAACTAATCTTGTGCATCCATTAAGTTCATTTATGTCATTGGATGATCAATTAGGTCATTTTCGTCCTCCCTAGGCTTATTCTAGTCAAATTAGGGTTTTTAACCAATCTTGTGCATCCAATAGGTGTGTTTGTGTCATTGGATGATCAATTAGGTCATTTTCGTCCTCCCTAGGCTTATTCTTGTCCAATTAGGGTTTTTAACTAATCTTGTGCATCCAATTGGTGTGTTTGTGTCATTGGATAATCAATTAGGTCATTTTCGTCTTCCATAGGCATATTCTTGTCCAATTAGGGTTTTTAACGATTCTTGTGCATCCAATTGGTGTGTTTGTGTCATTGGATGATCAATTAGGTCATTTTCGTCTTCCCTAGGCTTATTCTTGTCCAATTAGGGTTTTTAACCAATCTTGTGCATCCAATAAGTTGAGTTGTGTCATTAGATTAACATCTAGGTCATTTTCGTCCTCCCTAGGCTTATTGTTGTCCAATTAGGGTTTTTAACCAATCTTGTGCATCCAATAAGTTCATTTGTGTCATTGGATTAACATTTAGGTCATTTACCTCCTCCCTAGGCATATTCTTGTCCAATTAGAGTTTTAGACCAATCTTGTGCATCCAATAGGTGTCTTTGTGTCATTGGATGATCAATTAGGTTATTTTCGTCCTCCCTAGGCTTATTCTTGTCCAATTAGGGTTTTTAACTAATCTTGTGCATCCAATAAGTTCATTTGTGTCATTGGATGATCAATTAGGTCATTTTCGTCCTCCCTAGGCATATTCTTGTCTAATTAGGGTTTTTAACCAATCTTGTGCATCCAATAGGTGTGTTTGTGTCATTGGATGATCAATTAGGTCATTTTCGTCCTCCCTAGGCTTATTCTTGTCCTATTAGGGTTTTTAACCAATCTTGTGCATCCAATAGGTGTGTTTGTGTCATTGGATGATCAATTAGGTCATTTTCGTCCTCCATATGCTTATTCTTGTCCAATTATGGTTTTTAACCAATCTTGTGCATCCAATAAGTTGAGTTGTGTCATTGGATTAACATTTAGGTCATTTTCGTCCTCCCTAGGCTTATTCTTGTCCATTGTGCTTCCAATAAGTTCATTTGTGTCATTGGATTAACATTTAGGTCATTTTCGTCCTCCCTAGGCTTATTCTTGTCCAATTAGGGTTTTTAACCAATCTTGTGCATCCAATAAGTTCATTTGTGTCATTGGATGATCAATTAGGTCATTTTCGTCCTCCCTAGGCATATTCTTGTCCAATTAGGGTTTTTAACCAATCTTGTGCATCCAATAGGTGTGTTGTGTCATTGGATGATCAATTAGGTCATTTTCGTCCTCCCTAGGCATATTCTTGTTCAATTAGGGTTTTTAACCAATCTTGTGCATCCAATAGGTGTGTTTGTGTCATTGGATGATCAATTAGGTCATTTTCGTCCTCCCTAGGCATATTCTTGTCCAATTAGGGTTTTTAACCAATCTTGTGCATCCAATAGGTGTGTTTGTGTCATTGGATGATCAATTAGGTCATTTTCGTCCTCCCTAGGCATATTCTTGTCCAATTAGGGTTTTTAACCAATCTTGTGCATCAAATAAGTTGAGTTGTGTCATTGGATTAACATTTAGGTCATTTTCGTCCTCCTTAGGCTTATTCTTGTCCAATTAGGGTTTTTAACCAATCTTGTGCATCCAGTAGGTGTGTTTGTGTCATTGGATGATCAATTAGGTCATTTTCGTCCTCCCTAGGCATATTCTTGTCCAATTAGGGTTTTTAACGAATCTTGTGCATCCAATAGGTGTGTTTGTGTCATTGGATGATCAATTAGGTCATTTTCGTCCTACCTAGGCTTATTCTTGTCCAATTAGGGTTTTTAACCGATCATGTACATCCAATAGGTGTGTTTGTGTCATTGGATGATCAATTAGGTCATTTTCGTCCTCCCTAGGCATATTCTTGTCCAATTAGGGTTTTTAACCAATCTTGTGCATCCAATAGGTGTGTTTGTGTCATTGGATGATCAATTAGGTCATTTTCGTCCTCCATAGGCTTATTCTTGTCCAATTAGGGTTTTTAACCAATCTTGTGCATCCAATAAGTTGAGTTGTGTCATTGGATTAACATTTAGGTCATTTTCGTCCTCCCTAGGCTTATTCTTGTCCAATTAGAGTTTTTAACCAATCTTGTGGATCCAAAAGGTGTGTTTGTTTCATTGGATGATCAATTAGGTCATTTTCGTCCTACCTAGGCATATTCTTGTCCGATTAGGGTTTTTAACCAATCTTGTGCATTCAATAGGTCTGTTTGTGTCATTGGATGATCAATTAGGTCATTTTCGTCCTCCCTAGGCATATTCTTGTCCAATTAGGGTTTTTAACCAATCTTGTGCATCCAATAGGTGTGTTTGTGTCATTGGATGATCAATTAGGTCATTTTCGTCCTCCCTAGGTTTATTCTTGTCCAATTAGGGTTTTTAACCAATCTTGTGCATCCAATAGGTGTGTTTGTGTCATTGGATGATCAATTAGGTCATTTTCTTCCTCCATAGGCTTATTCTTGTGCAATTAGGGTTTTTAACCAATCTTGTGCATCCAATACGTGTGTTTGTGTCATTGGATGATCAATTAGGTCATTTTCGTCCTCCCTAGGCTTATTCTTGTCCAATTAGGGTTTTTAACCAATCTTGTGCTTCTGATGAGTTTGTTTGTGTCATTAAATTAATATTTAGGTCATTTTCGTCCTCCCTAGGCATCTTCTTGTCCAATTAGGGTTTTTAACCAATCTTGTGCATCCAATAGGTGTGTTTGTGTCATTGGATGATCAATTAGGTCATTTTCGTCCTCCCTAGGCATATTCTTGTCCAATTAGGGTTTTTAACGAATCTTGTGCATCCCATTGGTGTGTTTGTGTCATTGGATGATCAATTAGGTCATTTTCGTCCTCCCTAGGCTTATTCTTGTCCAATTAGGGTTTTTAACCAATCTTGTGCATCCAATAAGTTGAGTTGTGTCATTGGATTAACATTTAGGTCATTTTCATCCTCCCTAGGCATATTTTTGTCCAATTAGGGCTTTTAACCAATCTTGTGCATCCAATAGGTGTGTTTGTGTCATTGGATGATCAATTAGGTCATTTTCGTCCTCCCTAGGCATATTCTTGTCCAATTAGGGTTTTTAACCAATCTTGTGCATCCAATAGGTGTGTTTGTGTCATTGGATGATCAATTAGGTCATTTTCGTCCTCCCTAGGCATATTCTTGTCCAATTAGGGTTTTTAACCAATCTTGTGCATCCAATAGGTGTGTTTGTGTCATTGGATGATCAATTAGGTCATTTTCGTCCTCCATAGGCTTATTCTTGTCCAATAAGAGTTTTTAACCAATCTTCTGCATCCAATAAGTTGAGTTGTGTCATTGGATTAACATTTAGGTCATTTTCGTCCTCCCTAGGCTTATTCTTGTCCAATTAGGGTTTTTAACCAATCTTGTGCATCCAATAGGTATGTTTGTGTCATTGGATGATCAATTAGGTCATTTTCGTCCTCCATAGGCTTATTCTTGTCCAATTAGGGTTTTTAACCAATCTTGTGCATCCAATAGGTGTGTTTGTGTCATTGGATGATCAATTAGGTCATTTTTATCCTCCCTAGGCTTATTCTTGTCCAATTAGGGTTTTTAACCAATCTTGTGCATCCAATAGGTGTGTTTGTGTCATTAGATGATCAATTAGGTCATTTTCGTCCTCCCTAGGCTTATTCTTGTCCAATTAGGGTTTTTAACCAATCTTGTGCATCCAATAGGTGTGTTTGTGTCATTGGATGATCAATTAGGTCATTTTCGTCCTCCCTAGTCTTATTCTTGTCGAATTAGGGTTTTTAACAAATCTTGTGCATCCAATAAGTTCATTTGTGTCATTGGATTATCAATTAGGTCATTTTCGTCCTCCCTATGTATATTCTTGTACAACTAGGGTTTTTAACCAATCTTGTGCATCCAATAAGTTCATTTGTGTCATTGGATGATCAATTAGGTCATTTTCGTCCTCCCTAGGCATATTCTTGTCCAACTAGGGTTTTTAACCAATCTTGTGCATCCAATAGGTGTGTTTGTGTCATTGGATGATCAATTAGGTTATTTTCGTCCTCCCTAGGCTTATTCTTGTCCAATTAGGGTTTTTAACCAATCTTGTGCATCCAATAGGTGTGTTTGTGTCATTGGATGATCAATTAGGTCATTTTCGTACTCAATAGGCTTATTCTTGTCCAATTAGGGTTTTTAACCAATCTTGTGCATCTAATAGGTGTGTTTGTGTCATTGGATGATCAATTAGGTCATTTTCGTCCTCCCTAGGCTTATTCTTGTCCAATTAGGGTTTTTAACCGATCTTGTGCATCCAAAAGGTGTGTTTGTTTTATTGGATGATCAATTAGGTCATTTTCGTCCTCCCTAGGCATATTCTTGTCCAATTAGGGTTTTTAACCAATCTTGTGCATCCAATAGGTGTGTTTGTGTCATTGGATGATCAATTAGGTCATTTTCGTCCTCCCTAGGTTTATTCTTGTCCAATTAGGGTTTTTAACCAATCTTGTGCGTCCAATAGGTGTGTTTGTGTCATTGGATGATCAATTAGGTCATTTTCGTCCTCCCTAGGCTTATTCTTGTCCAATTAGAGGTTTTTAACCAATCTTGTGCATCCAATAAGTTTGTTTGTGTCATTGAATTAATATTTAGGTCATTTTCGTCCTCCCTAAGCATATTCTTGTCCAATTAGGGTTTTTAACCAATCTTGTGCATCTAATAACTTTGTTTGTGTCATTGAATTAATATTTAGGTCATTTTCGTCCTCCCTAGGCATATTCTTGTCCAATTAGGGTTTTTAACCAATCTTATGCATCCAATAGGTGTGTTTGTGTCATTGGATGATCAATTAGGTCATTTACGTCCTCCCTAGGCTTATTCTTGTACAATTAGGGTTTTTAACCAATCTTGTGCATCCAATAACTTTGTTTGTGTCATTAAATTAATATTTAGGTCATTTTCTTCCTCCCTAGGCATATTCTTGTCCAATTAGGGTCTTTAACCAATCTTGTGCATCCAATAGGTGTGTTTGTGTCATTGGATGATCAATTAGGTCATTCTAGTCCTCCCTATGCATATTCTTATCCAATTAGGGTTTTTAACCAATCTTGTGCATCCAATAGGTGTGTTTGTGTCATTGGATGATCAATTAGGTCATTTTCGTCCTCCCTAGGCTTATTCTTTCCCAATTAGGGTTTTTAACCAATCTTGTGCATGCAATAAGTTGAGTTGTGTCATTGGATTAACATTTAGGTCATTTTCGTCCTCCCTAGGCTTATTCTTGTCCAATAAGGGTTTTTAACCAATCTTGTGCATCCAATAAGTTCATTTGTGTCATTGGATTAACATTTAGGTCATTTTCGTCCTCCCTAGGCATATTCTTGTCCAATTAGAGTTTTAGACAAATCTTGGGCATCCAATAGGTGTGTTTGTGTCATTGGATGATCAATTAGGTCATTTTCGTCCTCCCTAGGCTTATTCTTGTCCAATTAGGGTTTTTAACTAATCTTGTGCATCCAATTGGTGTGTTTGTGTCATTGGATAATCAATTAGGTCATTTTCGTCTTCCATAGGCATATTCTTGTCCAATTAGGGTTTTTAACGATTCTTGTGCATCCAATTGGTGTGTTTGTGTCATTGGATGATCAATTAGGTCATTTTCGTCCTCCCTAGGCTTATTCTTGTCCAATTAGGGTTTTTAACCAATCTTGTGCATCCAATAAGTTGAGTTGTGTCATTAGATAAACATCTAGGTCATTTTCGTCCTCCCTAGGCTTATTCTTGTCCAATTAGGGTTTTTAACCAATCTTGTGCATCCAATAGGTGTCATTGGATGATCAATTAGGTCATTTTCGTCCTCCCTAGGCATATTCTTGTCCAATTAGGGTTTTTAACGATTCTTGTGCATCCAATTGGTGTGTTTGTGTCATTGGATGATCCATTAGGTCATTTTCGTCTTCCCTAGGCTTATTCTTGTCCAATTAGGGTTTTTAACCAATCTTGTGCATCCAATAAGTTGAGTTGTGTCATTAGATTAACATCTAGGTCATTTTCGTCCTCCCTAGGCTTATTCTTGTCCAATTAGAGTTTTTAACCAATTTTGTGCATCCAATAGGTGTGTTTGTGTCATTGGATGATCAATTAGGTAACTTTCGTCCTCCCTAGGCTTATTCTTGTCCAATTAGGGTTTTTAACCAATCTTGTGCATCCAATAAGTTCATTTGTGTCATTGGATTAACATTTAGGTCATTTTCGTCCTCCCTAGGCATATTCTTGTCCAATTAGGGTTTTTAACGATTCTTGTGCATCCAATTGGTGTGTTTGTGTCATTGGATGATCCATTAGGTCATTTTCGTCTTCCCTAGGCTTATTCTTGTCCAATTAGGGTTTTTAACCAATCTTGTGCATCCAATAAGTTGAGTTGTGTCATTAGATTAACATCTAGGTCATTTTCGTCCTCCCTAGGCTTATTCTTGTCCAATTAGAGTTTTTAACCAATCTTGTGCATCCAATAGGTGTGTTTGTGTCATTGGATGATCAATTAGGTAACTTTCGTCCTCCCTAGGCTTATTCTTGTCCAATTAGGGTTTTTAACCAATCTTGTGCATCCAATAAGTTCATTTGTGTCATTGGATTAACATTTAGGTCATTTTCGTCCTCCCTAGGCATATTCTTGTCCAATTAGAGTTTTAGACAAATCTTGTGCATCCAATAGGTGTGTTTGTGTCATTGGATGATCAATTAGGTCATTTTCGTCCTCCCTAGGCATATTCTTGTCCAATTAGAGTTTTTAACCAATCTTGTGCATCCAATAGGTGTGTTTGTGTCATTGGATGTTCAATTAGGTCATTTTCGTCCTCCCTAGGCTTATTCTTGTCCAATTAGGGTTTTTAACCAATCTTGTGCATCCAATAAGTTTGTTTGTGTCATTGAATTAATATTTAGGTCATTTTCGTCCTCCCTAGGCATATTCTTGCCCAATTAGGATTTTTAACCAATCTTGTGCATCCAATAGGTGTGTTTGTACCATTGGATGATCAATTAGGTCATTTTTGTCCTCCATAGGCTTATTCTTGTCCAATTAGGGTTTTTAACCAATCTTGTGCTTCCAATAGGTGTGTTTGTGTCATTAGATGATCAATTAGGTCATTCTGGTCCCCCCTAGGCTTATTCTTGTCCAATTAGGGTTTTTAACCAATCTTGTGCATCCAATAGGTGTGTTTGTGTCATTGGATGATCAATTAGGTCATTTTCGTCCTCCCTAGGCTTATTCTTGTCCAATTAGGGTTTTTAACCAATCTTGTGCATCCAATAAGTTTGTTTGTGTCATTGAATTAATATTTAGGTCATTTTCGTCCTCCCTAGGCATATTCTTGTCCAATTAGGGTTTTTAACCAATCTTGTGCATCCAATAGGAGTGTTTGTGTCATTGGATGATCAATTTGGTCATTTTCGTCCTCCCTAGGCTTATTCTTGTCCAATTAGGGTTTTTAACCAATCTTGTGCATCCAATAACTTTGTTTGTGTCATTGAATTAATATTTAGGTCATTTTCGTCCTCCCTAGGCATATTCTTGTCCAATTAGGGTTTTTAACCAATCTTGTGCATCCAATAGGTGTGTTTGTGTCATAGGATGATCAATTAAGTTATTTTCGTCCTTCCTAGGCTTATTCTTGTCCAATTATGGTTTTTAACAAATCTTGTGCATCCAATAGGTGTGTTTGTGTCATTGGATGATCAATTAGGTCATTTTCGTCCTCCCTAGGCATATTCTTGTCCAATTAGGGTTTTTAACCAATCTTGTGCATCCAATAGGTGTGTTTGTGTCATTGGATGATCAATTAGGTCATTTTCGTCCTCCCTAGGCTTATTCTTGTCCAATTAGGGTTTTTAACCAATCTTGTGCATCCAATAAGTTGAGTTGTGTCATTGGCTTAACATTTAGGTCATTTTCATTCTCCCTAGGCTTATTCTTGTCCAATTAGGTTTTTAACCAATCTTGTGCATCCAATAAGTTCATTTGTGTCATTGGATGATCAATTAGGTCATTTTCGTCCTCCCTAGACATATTCTTGTCCAGGTAGGGTTTTTAACCAATCTTGTGCATCCAATAGGTGTGTTTGTGTCATTGGATGATCAATTAGGTCATTTTCGTCCTCCCTAGGCATATTCTTGTCCAATTAGGGTTTTTAACCAATCTTGTGCATCCAATAGGTGTGTTTGTGTCATTGGATGATCAATTAGGTCATTTTCGTCCTCCTTAGGCATATTCTTGTCCAATTAGGGTTTTTAACGAATCTTGTGCATCCAATAGGTGTGTTTGTGTCATTGGATGATCAATTAGGTTATTTTCGTCCTCCCTAGGCTTATTCTTGTCCAATTAGGGTTTTTAACTAATCTTGTGCATCCAATAAGTTCATTTGTGTAATTGGATGATCAATTAGGTCATTTTCGTCCTCCCTAGGCATATTCTTGTCCAATTAGGGTTTTTAACCAATCTTGTGCATCCAATAGGTGTGTTTGTGTCATTGGATGATCAATTAGGTCATTTTCGTCCTCCCTAGGTTTATTCTTGTCCAATTAGCGTTTTTAACCAATCTTGTGCATCCGATAACTTTGTTTGTGTCATTGAATTAATATTTAGGTCATTTTCGTCTTCCCTAGGCATATTCTTGTCCAATTAGGGTTTTTAACCAATCTTGTGCATCCAATAGGTGTGTTTGTGTCATTGGATGATCAATTAGGTCATTTTCGTCCTCCCTAGGCTTATTCTTGTCCAATTAGGTTTTTAACCAATCTTTTGCATCCAATAAGTTGAGTTGTGTCATTGGATTAACATTTAGGTCATTTTCGTCCTCCCTAGGCTTATTCTTGTCCAATTAGGGTTTTTAACCAATCTTGTGCATCCAATAAGTTCATTTGTGTCATTGGATTAACATTTAGGTCATTTTCGTCCTCCGTAGGCATATTCTTGTCCAATTAGAGTTTTAGACCATTGTTGTGCATCCAATAGGTGTGTTTGTGTCATTGGATGATCAATTAGGTTATTTTCGTCCTCCCTAGGCTTATTCTTGTCCAATTAGGGTTTTTAACTAATCTTGTGCATCCAATAAGTTCATTTGTGTCATTGGATGATCAATTAGGTCATTTTCGTCCTCCCTAGGCATATTCTTGTCCAATTAGGGTTTTTAACCAATCTTGTGCATCCAATAGGTGTGTTTGTGTCATTGGATGATCAATTAGGTCATTTTCGTCCTCCCTAGGCATATTCTTGTCCAATTAGGGTTTTTAACCAATCTTGTGCATCCAATAGGTGTGTTTGTGTCATTGGATGATCAATTAGGTTATTTTCGTCCTCCCTAGGCTTATTCTTGTCCAATTAGGGTTTTTAACTAATCTTGTGCATCCAAAAGTTCATTTGTGTCATTGGATGATCAATTAGGTCATTTTCGTCCTCCCTAGGCATATTCTTGTCCAATTAGGGTTTTTAACCAATCTTGTGCATCCAATAGGTGTGTTTGTGTCATTGGATGATCAATTAGGTCATTTTCGTCCTCCCTAGGCATATTCTTGTCCAATTAGGGTTTTTAACCAATCTTGTGCATCCAATAGGTGTGTTTGTGTCATTGGATGATCAATTAGGTCATTTTCGTCCTCCCTAGGCTTATTCTTGTCCATTTAGGGTTTTTAACCAATCTTGTGCATCCTATAGGTGTGTTTGTGTCATTGGATGATCAATTAGGTCATTTTCGTCCTCCCTAGGCTTATTCTTGTCCAATTAGGGTTTTTAACCAATCTTGTGCATCCAATAGGTGTGTTTGTGTCATTGGATGATCAATTAGGTCATTTTCGTCCTCCCTAGGCTTATTCTAGTCCAATTAGGGTTTTTAACCGATCTTGTGCATCCAATAGTTGTGTTTGTGTCATTGGATGATCAATTAGGTCATTTTCGTCCTCCCTAGGCATATTCTTGTCCAATTAGGGTTTTTAACCAATCTTGTGCATCCAATAGGTGTGTTTGTGTCATTGGATGATCAATTAGGTCATTTTCGTCCTCCCTAGGCATATTCTTGTCCAATTAGGGTTTTTAACCAATGTTGTGCATCCAATAAGTTCGTTTGTGTCATTGAATTAACATTTAGGTCATTTTCGTCCTCCCTAGGCATATTCTTGTCCAATTAGGGTTTTTAACCAATCTTGTGCATCCAATAGGTGTGTTTGTGTCATTGGTTGATCAATTAGGTCATTTTCGTCCTCCCTAGGCTAATTCTTGTCCAATTAGGGTTTTTAACCAATCTTGTGCATCCAATATGTTTGTTTGTTTCATTGAATTAATATTTAGGTCATTTTCGTCCTTCCTAGGCATATTCTTGTCCAATTAGGGTTTTTAACCAATCTTGTGCATCCAACAGGTGTGTTTGTGTCATTGGATTATCAATTAGGTCATTTTCTTCCTCCCTAGGCATATTCTTGTCTAATTAGGGTTTTTAACCAATCTTGTGCATCCAATAGGTGTGTTTGTGTCATTGGATGATCAATTAGGTCATTTTCGTCCTCCCTAGGCTTATTCTTGTCCAATTAGGGTTTTTAACCAATCTTGTGCTTCCATTAGGTGTGTATGTGTCATTGGATGATCAATTAGGCCATTTTCGTCCTCCCTAGGCTTATTCTTGTCCAATTAGGGTTTTTAACCAATGTTGTGCATCCAATAAGTTTAATTTAGTCATTGAATTAACATTTACGTCATATTCGTCCTCCCTAGGCATATTCTTGTCCAATTAGGGTTTTTAACAAATCTTGTGCATCCAATAGGTGTGTTTGTGTCATTGGATGATCAATTAGGTCATTTTCGTCCTCCCTAGGCTTATTCTTGTCCAATTAGGGTTTTTAACCAATCTTGTGCATCCAATAAGTTTGTTTGTGTCATTGAATTAATATTTAGGTCATTTTCGTCCTCCCTAGGCATATTCTTGTCCAATTAGGGTTTTTAACCAATCTTGTGCATCCAATAACTTTGTTTGTGTCATTGAATTAATATTTAGGTCATTTTCGTCCTCCCTAGGCATATTCTTGTCCAATTAGGGTTTTTAACCAATCTTATGCATCCAATAGGTGTGTTTGTGTCATTGGATGATCAATTAGGTCATTTACGTCCTCCCTAGGCTTATTGTTGTACAATTAGGGTTTTTAACCAATCTTGTGCATCCAATAACTTTGTTTGTGTCATTAAATTAATATTTAGGTCATTTTCTTCCTCCCTAGGCATATTCTTGTCCAATTAGGGTCTTTAACCAATCTTGTGCATCCAATAGGTGTGTTTGTGTCATTGGATGATCAATTAGGTCATTCTAGTCCTCCCTATGCATATTCTTATCCAATTAGGGTTTTTAACCAATCTTGTGCATCCAATAGGTGTGTTGTGTCATTGGATGATCAATTAGGTCATTTTCGTCCTCCCTAGGCATATTCTTGTCCAATTTGGGTTTTTAACCAATCTTGTGCATCCAATAGGTGTGTTTGTGTCATTGGATGATCAATTAGGTCATTTTCGTCCTCCCTAGGCATATTCCTGTCCAATTAGGGTTTTTAACCAATCTTGTGCATCCAATAGGTGTGTTTGTGTCATTGGATGATCAATTAGGTCATTTTCGTCCTCCCTAGGCATATTCTTGTCCAATTAGGGTTTTTAACCAATTTTGTGCATCCAATAAGTTGAGTTGTGTCATTGGATTAACATTTAGGTCATTTTCGTCCTCCCTAGGCTTATTCTTGTCCAATTAGGGTTTTTAACCAATCTTGTGCATCCAATAGGTGTGTTTGTGTCATTGGATGATCAATTAAGTCATTTATGTCCTCCCTAGGCATATTCTTGTCCAATTAGGGTTTTTAACCAATTAGGTCATTTTCGTCCTCTCTAGGCTTATTCTTGTCCAATAAGGGTTTTTAATCAATTAGGTCATTTTCGTCCTCCCTAGGCATAATCTTGTCCAATTAGGGTTTTTAACCAATCTTGTGCATCCAATAGGTGTGTTTGTGTCATTGGATGATCAATTAGGTCATTTTCGTCCTCCCTAGGCATATTCTGGTCCAATTAGGGTTTTTAACCAATCTTGTGCATCCAATAGGTGTGTTTGTGTCATTGGATGATCAATTAGGTCATTTTCGTCCTCCCTAGGCATATTCTTGTCCAATTAGGGTTTTTAACCAATCTTGTGCATCCAATAGGTGTGTTTGTGTCATTGGATGATCAATTAGGTCATTTTCGTCCTCCCTAGGCTTATTCTTGTCCAATTACGGTTTTTAACCAATCTTGTACATCTAATAAGTTCATTTGTGTCATTGGATTAACATTTAGGTCATTTTCATCCTCCCTAGGCATATTCTTGTCCAATTAGGGTTTTTATCCCATCTAGTGCATCCAATAGATGTGTTTGTGTCATTGGATGATGAATTAGGTCATTTTCCTCCTCCCTAGGCATATTCTGGTCCAATTAGGGTTTTTAACCAATCTTGTGCATCCAATAGGTGTGTTTGTGTCATTGGATGATCAATTAGGTCATTTTCGTCCTCCCTAGGCATATTCTTGTCCAATTAGGGTTTTTAACCAATCTTGTGCATCCAATAGGTGTGTTTGTGTCATT
Source organism: Cicer pinnatifidum (assembly GCA_037974775.1). NCBI lineage: Eukaryota > Viridiplantae > Streptophyta > Magnoliopsida > Fabales > Fabaceae > Cicer > Cicer pinnatifidum. Next base: position 5,675 of record JBBPBR010001233.1, on the reverse strand, counting down.
GGATGATCAATTAGGTCATTTTCGTCCTCCCTAGGCTTATTCTTATCCAATTAGGGTTTTTAACCAATCTTGTGCTTCCAATAAGTTGAGTTGTGTCATTGGATTAACATTTAGGTCTTTTTCGTCCTCCCTAGGCTTATTCTTGTCCAATCAGGGTTTTTAACAAATCTTGTACATCTAATAAGTTCATTTGTGTCATTGGATTAACATTTAGGTCATTTTCGTCCTCCCTAGGCATATTCTTGTCCAATTAGGGTTTTTAACCAATCTTGTGCATCCAATAGGTGTGTTTGTGTCATTGGATGATCAATTAGGTTATTTTCGTCATCCCTAGGCATATTCTTGTCCAATTAGGGTTTTTAACCAATCTTGTGCATCTAATAGGTGTGTTTGTGTCATTGGATGATCAATTAGGTCATTTTCGTCGTCCCTAGGCTTACTCTTGTCCAATTAGGGTTTTTAACCAATCTTGTGCATCCAATAAGTTGAGTTGTGTCATTGGATTATTATTTAGGTCATTTTCGTCATCCCTAGGCTTATTCTTGTCCAATTAGGGTTTTTTTACCAATATTGTGCATCCAATAGGTGTGTTTGTGTCATTGGATGATCAATTGGGTCATTTTCGTCCTCCATAGGCTTATTCTTGTCCAATTAGGGTTTTTAACCAATCTTGTGCATCCAATAAGTTGAGTTGTGTCATTGGATTAACATTTAGGTCATTTTCGTCCTCCCTAGGCTTATTCTTGTCCAATTAGGGTTTTTAACCAATCTTGTGCATCCAATAAGTTCATTTGTGTCATTGGATTAACATTTAGGTCATTTTCGTCCTCCCTAGGCATATTCTTGTGCAATTAGAGTTTTAGACCAATCTTGTGCATCCAATAGGTGTGTTTGTGTCATTGGATGATCAATTAGGTTATTTTCGTCCTCCCTAGCCTTATTCTTGTCCAATTAGGGTTTTTAACTAATCTTGTGCATCCAATAAGTTCATTTGTGTCATTGGATGATCAATTAGGTCATTTTCGTCCTCCCTAGGCATATTCTTGTCCAATTAGGGTTTTTAACCAATCTTGTGCATCCAATAGGTGTGTTTGTGTCATTGGATGATCAATTAGGTCATTTTCGTCCTCCCAATGCATATTCTTGTCCAATTAGGGTTTTTAACGAATCTTGTGCATCCAATAGGTGTGTTTGTGTCATTGGATGATCAATTAGGTCATTTTCGTCCTCCCTAGGCATATTCTTGTCCAATTAGGGTTTTTAACCAATCTTGTGCATCCAATAGGTGTGTTTGTGTCATTGGATGATCAATTAGGTCATTTTCGTCCTCCCTAGGCTTATTCTTGTCCAATTAGGGTTTTTAACCGATCTTGTGCATCCAATAGGTGTGATTGTGGCATTGGATGATCAATTAGGTCATTTGCGTCCTCCCTAGGCATATTCTTGTCCAATTAGGGTTTTTAACCAATCTTGTGCATCCAATAGGTGTATTTGTGTCATTGGATGATCAATTAGGTCATTTTCGTCCTCCCTATGCTTATTCTTGTCCAATTAGGGTTTTTAACCAATCTTGTGCATCCAATAAGTTGAGTTGTGTCATTGGATTAACATTTAGGTCATTTTCGTCCTCCCTAGGCTTATTCTTGTCCAATTAGGGTTTTTAACCAATCTTGTGCATCCAATACATTCATTTGTGTCATTGGATTAACATTTAGGTCATTTTCGTCCTCCCTAGGCATATTCTTGTCCAATTAGGGTTTTTAACCAATCTTGTGCATCCAATAGGTGTGTTTGTGTCATTGGATGATCAATTAGGTTATTTTCGTCCTCCCTAAGCTTATTCTTGTCCAATTAGGGTTTTTAACAAATCTTGTTCACCCAATAAGGTCATTTGTGTCATTGGATGATCAATTAGGTCATTTTCGTCCTCCCTAGGCATATTCTTGTCCAATTAGGGTTTTTAACCAATCTTGTGCATCCAATAGGTGTGTTTGTGTCATTGGATGATCAATTAGGTCATTTTCGTCCTCCCTAGGCTTATTCTTGTCCAATTTTGGTTTTTAACCAATCTTGTGCATCCAATAGGTGTGTTTGTGTCATTGGATGATCAATTAGGTCATTTTCGTCCTCCCTAGGCATATTCTTGTCCAATTAGGGTTTTTAACCAATCTTGTGCATCCAATAGGTGTGTTTGTGTCATTGGATGATCAATTAGGTCATTTTCGTCCTCCCTAGGCTTATTCTTGTCCAGTTAGGATTTTTAACCGATCTTGTGCATCCAATAGGTGTGTTTGTGTCATTGGATGATCAATTAGGTCATTTTCGTCCTCCCTAGGCATATTCTTGTCCAATTAGGGTTTTTAACCAATCTTGTGCATCCAATAGGTGTGTTTGTGTCATTGGATGATCAATTAGGTCATTTTCGTCCTCCCTAGTCATATTCTTGTCCAATTAGGGTTTTTAACGAATCTTGTACATCCAATACGTGTGTTTGTGTCATTGGATGATCAATTAGTTCATTTTCGTCCTCCCTAGGCTTATTCTTGTCCAATTAGGGTTTTTAACCAATCTTGTGCATCCAATAAGTTGAGTTGTGTCATTGGATTAACATTTAGGTCATTTTCGTCCTCCCTAGGCTTATTCTTGTCCAATTAATGTTTTTAACCAATCTTGGGTGTGTTTGTGTCATTGGATGATCAATTAGGTCATTTTCGTCCTCCCTAGGCTTATTCTTGCCCAATTAGGGTTTTTAACCAATCTTGTGCATCCAATAAGTTGAGTTGTGTCATTGGATTAACATTTAGGTCATTTTCGTCCTCCCTAGGCATATTCTTGTCCAGTTAGGGTTTTTAACCAATCTTGTGCATCCAATAGGTGTGTTTGTGTCATTGGATGATCAATTAGGTCATTTTCGTCCTCCATAGGCTTATTCTTGTCCAATTAGGGTGTTTAACCAATCTTGTGCATCCAATAAGTTCATTTGTGTCATTGGATGATCAATTAGGTCATTTTCGTCCTCCCTAGGCATATTCTTGTCCAACTAGGGTCTTTAACCAATCTTGTGCATCCAATAGGTGTGTTTGTGTCATTGGATGATCAATTAGGTCATTTTCGTCCTCCCTAGGCTTATTCTTGTCCAATTAGGGTTTTTAACCAATCTTGTGCATCCAATAGGTGTGTTTGTGTCATTGGATGATCAATTAGGTTATTTTCGTCCTCCCTAGGCTAATTCTTGTCCAATTAGGGTTTTTAACCAATCTTGTGCATCCAATAAGTTGAGTTGTTTCATTGGATTAACATTTAGGTCATTTTCGTCCTCCCTAGGCTTATTCTTGTCCAATTAGGGTTTTTAACCAATCTTGTGCATCCAATAACTTTGTTTGTGTCATTGAATTAATATTTAGGTCATTTTCGTCCTCCCTAGGCATATTCTTGTCCAATTAGGGTTTTTAACCAATCTTGTGCATCCAACAGGTGTGTTTGGGTCATTTGATGATCAATTAGGTCATTTTCGTCCTCCCTAGGCTTATTCTTGTCCAATTAGGGTTTTTAACCAATCTTGTGCATCCAATAAGTTTGTTTGTTTCATTGAATTACTATTTAGGTCACTTTCGTCCTCCCTAGGCATATTCTTGTCCAATTAGGGTTTTTTTTTACCAATCTTGTGCATCCAATAGGTGTGTTTGTGTCATTGGATGATCAATTAGGTCATTTTCGTCCTCCCTAGGCTTATTCTTGTCCAATTAGGGTTTTTAACCAATCTTGTGCATCCACTAACTTTGTTTGTGTTATTGAATTAATATTTAGGTCATTTTCGTCCTCCCTAGGCATATTCTTGTCCAATTAGGGTTTTTAACCAATCTTGTGTATCCAATAGGTGTGTTTGTGTCATTGGATGATCAATGAGGTCATTTTCGTCCTCCCTAGGCTTATTCTTGTCCAATTAGGGGTTTTAATCAATCTTGTGCATCCAATAGGTGTGTTTGTGTCATTGGATGATCAATTAGGTCATTTTCGTCCTCCCTAGGCTTATTCTTGTCTAAGTAGGGTTTTTAACCAATCTTGTGCATCCAATAAGTTGAGTTGTGTCATTGGATTAACATTTAGGTCATTTTCGTCCTCCCTAGGCTTATTCTTGTCCAATTAGGGTTTTTAACCAATCTTGTGCATCCAATAAGTTCATTTGTGTCATTGGATTTACATTTAGGTCATTTTCGTCCTCCCGAGGAATATTCTTGTCCAATTAGGGTTTTTAACCAATCTTGTGCATCCAATAGGTGTGTTTGTGTCATTGGATGATCAATTAGGTCATTTTCGTTCTCCCTAGGCTTATTCTTGTCCAATTAGGGTTTTTAACCAATCTTATGCATCCAATATGTTCATTTGTGTTATTGGATTAACATTTAGGTCATATTCGTGCTCCCTAGGCATATTCTTGTCCAATTTGGGTTTTTAACCAATCTTGTGCATCCAATAGGTGTGTTTGTGTCATTGGATGATCAATTAGGTCATTTTCGTCCTCCCTAGGCATATTCTTGTCCAATTAGGGTTTTTAACCAATCTTGTGCATCCAATAGGTGTGTTTGTGTCATTGGATGATCAATTAGGTCATTTTCGTCCTCCCTAGGCTTATTCTTGTCCAATTAGGGTTTTTAACCAATCTTGTGCATCCAATAACTTTGTTTGTGTCATTGAATTAATATTTAGGTCATTTTCGTCCTCCCTAGGCATATTCTTGTCCAATTAGGGTTTTTAACCAATCTTGTGCATCCAATAGGTGTGTTTGTGTCATTGGATGATCAATTAGGTCATTTTCGTTCCCCCTAGGCTTATTCTTGTCCAATTAGGGTTTTTCACCAATCTTGTGCATCCAATAACTTTGTTTGTGTCATTGAATTAATATTTAGGTCATTTTCGTCCTCCCTAGGCATATTCTTGTCCAATTAGGGTTTTTAACCAATCTTGTGCATCCAATAGGTGTGTTTGTGTCATTGGATGATCAATTAGGTCATTTTCGTCCTCCCTAGGCTTATTCTTGTCCAATTAGGGTTTTTAACCAATCTTGTGCATCCAATAACTTTGTTTGTGTCATTGAATTAATATTTAGGTCATTTTCGTCCTCCCTAGGCATATTCTTGTCCAATTAGGGTTTTTAACCAATCTTGTGCATCCAATAGGTGTGTTTGTGTCATTGGATGTTCAATTAGGTCATTTACGTCCTCCCTAGGCTTATTCTTGTACAATTAGGGTTTTTAACCAATCTTGTGCATCCAATAACTTTGTTTGTGTCATTAAATTAATATTTAGGTCATTTTCTTCCTCCCTAGGCATATTCTTGTCCAATTAGGGTTATTAACCAATCTTGTGCATCCAATAGGTGTGTTTGTGTCATTGGATGATCAATTAGGTCATTTTCGTCCTCCCTATGCATATTCTTATCCAATTAAGGTTTTTAACCAATCTTGTGCATCCAATAGGTGTGTTGTGTCATTGGATGATCAATTAGGTCATTTTCGTCCTCCGTAGGCATATTCTTGTCCAATTTGGGTTTTTAACCAATCTTGTGCATCCAATAGGTGTGTTTGTGTCATTGGATGATCAATTAGGTCATTTTCGTCCTCCCTAGGCATATTCTTGTCCAATTAGGGTTTTTAACCAATCTTGTGCATCCAATA
>JBBPBR010001232.1:43700-59307 GCA_037974775.1 Cicer pinnatifidum | reverse complement strand
CACACCTATTGGATGCACAAGATTTGTCTAAAACTCTAATTGGACAAGAATAAGCCTAGGGAGGACGAAAATGACCTAAATGTTAATCCAATGACACAAATGAACTTATTGGATGCACAAGATTGGTTAAAAACCCTAATTGGACAAGAATAAGCCTAGTGAGGACGAACGTTACCTAATTGATCATCCAATGACACAAACACACCTATTGGATGCACAAGATTGGTTAAAAACTCTAATTGGACAAGAATAAGCCTAGGGAGGACGAAAATGACCTAGATGTTAATCTAATGACACAACTCAACTTATTGGATGCACAAGATTGGTTAAAAACCCTAATTGGACAAGAATAAGCCTAGGGAAGATGAAAATGACCTAGATGTTTATCTAATGACACAACTCAACTTATTGGATGCACAAGATTGGTTAAAAACCCTAATTGGACAAGAATAAGCCTAGGGAGGACGAAAATGACCTAATTGATCATCCAATGACACAAACACACCAATTGGATGCACAAGAATCATTAAAAACCCTAATTGGACAAGAATATGCCTATGGAAGACGAAAATGACCTAATTGATTATCCAATGACACAAACACACCAATTGGATGCACAAGATTAGTTAAAAACCCTAATTGGACAAGAATAAGCCTAGGGAGGACGAAAATGACCTAATTGATCATCCAATGACACAAACACACCTATTGGATGCCCAAGATTTGTCTAAAACTCTAATTGGACAAGAATATGCCTAGGGAGGACGAAAATGACCTAAATGTTAATCCAATGACACAAATAAACTGATTGGATGCACAAGATTGGTTAAAAACCCTTATTGGACAAGAATAAGCCTAGGGAGGACGAAAATGACCTAAATGTTAATCCAATGACACAACTCAACTTATTGCATGCACAAGATTGGTTAAAAACCCTAATTGGGAAAGAATAAGCCTAGGGAGGACGAAAATGACCTAATTGATCATCCAATGACACAAACACACCTATTGGATGCACAAGATTGGTTAAAAACCCTAATTGGACAAGAATAAGCCTAGGGAGGACAAAAATGACCTAATTGATCATCCAATGACACAAACACACGTATTGGATGCACAAGATTGGTTAAAAACCCTAATTGGACAAGTATAAGCCTAGGGAGGACGAAAATGACCTAATTGATCATCCAATGACACAAACACACCTATTGGATGCACAAGATTGGTTAAAAACCCTAATTGGACAAGAATAAGCCTAGGGAGGACGAAAATGACCTAAATGTTAATCCAATGACACAACTCAACTTATTGGATGCACAAGAATGGTTAAAAACCCTAATTGGGCAAGAATAAGCCTAGGGAGGACGAAAGTTACCTAATTGATCATCCAATGACACAAACACACCTATTGGATGCCCAAGATTTGTCTAAAACTCTAATTGGACAAGAATATGCCTAGGGAGGACGAAAATGACCTAAATGTTAATCCAATGACACAAATAAACTTATTGGATGCACAAGATTGGTTAAAAACCCTTATTGGACAAGAATAAGCCTAGGGAGGACGAAAATGACCTAAATGTTAATCCAATGACACAACTCAACTTATTGCATGCACAAGATTGGTTAAAAACCCTAATTGGGAAAGAATAAGCCTAGGGAGGACGAAAATGACCTAATTGATCATCCAATGACACAAACACACCTATTGGATGCACAAGATTGGTTAAAAACCCTAATTGGACAAGAATAAGCCTAGGGAGGACGAAAATGACCTAAATGTTAATCCTATGACACAACTCAACTTATTGGATGCACAAGAATGGTTAAAAACCCTAATTGGGCAAGAATAAGCCTAGGGAGGACGAAAGTTACCTAATTGATCATCCAATGACACAAACACACCTATTGGATGCACAAGATTGGTTAAAAACCCTAATTGGACAAGAATAAGCCTAGGGAGGACGAAAATGACCTAAATGTTAATCCAATGACACAACTCAACTTATTGGATGCACAAGATTGGTTAAAAACACTAATTGGACAAGAATAAGCCTAGGGAGGACGAAAATGACCTAATTGATCATCCAATGACACAAACACACCAATTGGATGCACAAGATTCGTTAAAAACCCTAATTGGAAGAGAATATGCCTAGGGAGGACTAAAATGACCTAATTGATCATCCAATGACACAAACACACCAATTGGATGCACAAGATTAGTTAAAAACCCTAATTGGACAAGAATAAGCCTAGGGAGGACGAAAATAACCTAATTGATCATCCAATGACACAAACACACCTATTGGATGCACAAGATTGGTTAAAAACCCTAATTGGACAAGAATATGCCTAGGGAGGACGGAAATGACCTAATTGATCATCCAATGACACAAATGAACTTATTGGATGCACAAGATTAGTTAAAAACCCTAATTGGACAAGAATAAGCCTAGGGAGGACGAAAATAACCTAATTGATCATCCAATGACACAAACACACCTATTGGATGCACAAGATTGGTCTAAAACTCTAATTGGACAAGAATATGCCTAGGGAGGACGAAAATGACCTAAATGTTAATCCAATGACACAAATGAACTTATTGGATGCACAAGATTGGTTAAAAACCCTAATTGGACGAGAATAAGCCTAGGGAGGACGAAAATGACCAAAATGTTAATCCAATGATACAACTCAACTTATTGGATGCACAAGATTGGTTAAAAACCCTAATTGGGCAAGAATAAGCCTAGGGACGACGAAGATGACCTAATTGATCATCCAATGACACAAACACACCTATTGGATGCACAAGATTGGTTAAAAACCCTAATTGGACAAGAATAAGCCTAGGGAGGACGAAAATGACCTAAATGTTAATCCAATGACACAACTCAACTTATTGGATGCACAAGATTGGTTAAAAACACTAATTGGACAAGAATAAGCCTAGGGAGGACGAAAATGACCTAATTGATAATCCAATGACACAAACACACCTATTGGATGCACAAGATTGGTTAAAAACCCTAATTGGACAAGAATAAGCCTAGGGAGGACGAAAATGACCTAATTGATCATCCAATGACACAAACACACCTATTGGATGCACAAGATTGGTTAAAAACCCTAATTGGACAAGAATATGCATAGGGAGGACGAAAATGACCTAAATGCTGATCCAATGACACAACTCAACTTATTGGATGCACAAGATTGGTTAAAAACACTAATTGGGCAACAATAAGCCTAGGGAGGACGAAAATGCCCTAATTGATCATCCAATGACACAAACACACCTATTGGATGCACAAGATTGGTTAAAAACCCTAATTGGACAAGAATAAGCCTAGGGAGGACGAAAATGACCTAATTGATCATCCAATGACACAAACACACCTATTGGATGCACAAGATTGGTTAAAAACCCTAATTGGACAAGAATAAGCCTAGGGAGGACGAAAATGACCTAAATGTTAATCCAATGACACAACTCAACTTATTGGATGCACAAGATTGGTTAAAAACCATAATTGGACAATAATAAGCCTAGGGAGGACGAAAATGACCTAATTGATCATCCAATGACACAAACACACCAATTGGATGCACAACATTTGTTAAAAACCCTAATTGGACAAGAATATGCTTAGGGAGGACGAAAATGACCTAATTGATCATCCAATGACACAAACACACCTGTTGGATGCACAAGATTGGTTAAAAACCCTAATTGGACAAGAATATGCCTAGGGAGGACGAAAATGACCTAAATGTTAATCCAGTGACACAACTCAACTTATTGGATGCACAAGATTGGTTAAAAACCCTAATTGGACAAGAATATGCCTAGGGAGGACGAAAATGACCTAATTGATCATCCAATGACACAAACACACCTATTGGATGCACAAGGCTGGTTAAAAACCCTAATTGGACAAGAATATGCCTAGGGAGGACGAAAATGACCTAATTGATCATCCAATGACACAAACACACCTATTGGATGCACAAGATTGGTTAAAAACCCTAATTGGACAAGAATAAGCCTAGGGAGGACGAAAATGACCTAAATGTTAATCCAATGACACAACTCAACTTATTGGATGCACAAGTTGGTTAAAAATCCTAATTGGGCAAGAATAAGCTTAGGGAGGACGAAAATGACCTAATTGATCATCCAATGACACAAACACACCTATTGGATGCACAAGATTGGTTAAAAACCCTAATAGGACAAGAATAAGCCTAGGGAGGACGAAAATGACCTAATTGATCATCCAATGACACAAATGAACTTATTGGATGCACAAGATTGGTTAAAAACCCTAATTGGACAAGAATATGCCTAGGGAGGACGAAAATTACCTAAATAATAATTCAATGACACAAACAAACTTATTGGATGCACAAGATTGGTTAAAAACCCTAATTGGACAAGAATAAGCCTAGGGAGGACGAAAATGACCTAATTGATCATCCAATGACACAAACACACCTATTGGATGCACAAGATTGGTTAAAAACCCTAATTGGACAAGAATAAGCCTAGGGAGGACGAAAATGACCTAAATGTTAATACAATGACACAAATGAACTTATTGGATGCACAAGATTGGTTAAAAACCATAATTGGACAAGAATAAGACTAGGGAGGACGAAAATGACCTAATTGATCATCCAATGACACAAACACACCTATTGGATGCACAAGATTGGTTAAAAACCCTAATTGGACAAGAATAAGCCTAGGGAGGACAAAAATGACCTAATTGATCATCCAATGACACAAACACACCTATTGGATGCACAAGATTAATTAAAAACCCTAATTGGACAAGAATAAGCCTAGGGAGGACGAAAATGACCTAATTGATCATCCAATGACACAAACACACCTATTGGATGCACAAGATTGGTTAAAAACCCTAATTGGACAAGAATAAGCCTAGGGAGGACGAAAATGACCTAATTGATCATCCAATGACACAAACACACCTATTGGATGCACAAGATTGGTTAAAAACCCTAATTGGACAAGAATAAGCCTAGGGAGGACGAAAATGACCTAAATGTTAATCCAATGACACAACTCAACTTATTGGATGCACATGATTGGTTAATAACCCTAAATGGACAAGAATATGCCTAGGGAGGAAGAAAATGACCAAAATATTAATTTAATGACACAAACAAAGTTATTGGATGCACAAGATTGGTTAAAAACCCTAATTGTACAAGAATAAGCCTAGGGAGGACGTAAATGACCTAATTGATCATCCAATGACACAAACACACCTATTGGATGCACAAGATTGGTTAAAAACCCTAATTGGACAAGAATAAGCCTAGGGAGGAAGAAAATGACTTAAATATTAATTTAATGACACAAACAAACTTATCGGATGCACAAGATTGGTTAAAAACCCTAATTGGACAAGAATAAGCCTAGGGAGGACAAAAATGACCTAATTGATCATCCAATGACACAAACACACCTATTGGATGCACAAGATTGGTTAAAAACCCTAATTGGACCAGAATAAGCCTAGGGAGGACGAAAATGACCTAATTGATCATCCAATGACACAAACACACCTATTGGATGCACAAGATTGGTTAAAAACCCTAATTGGACAAGAATATGCCTAGGGAGAGCGAAAATGACCTAATTGATCTTCCAATGACACAAATGAACTTATTGGATGCACAAGATTAGTTAAAAACCCTAATTGGACAAGAATATGCCTAGGGAGGACGAAAATGACCTAATTGATCATCCAATGACACAAACACACCTATTGGATGCACAAGATTGGTTAAAAACCCTAATTGGACAAGAATATGCCTAGGGAGGACGAAAATGACCTAATTGATCATCCAATGACACAAACACGCCTATTGGATGCACAAGATTGGTTAAAAACCCTAATTGGACAAGAATAAGCATAGGGAGGACGAAAATGACCTAATTGATCATCCAATGACACAAACACACCTATTGGATGCACAAGATTGGTTAAAAACCCTAATTAGACAAGAATATGCCTAGGGAGGACGAAAATGACCTAATTGATCATCCAATGACACAAATGAACTTATTGGATGCACAAGATTAGTTAAAAACACTAATTGGACAAGAATAAGCCTAGGGAGGACGAAAATAACCTAATTGATCATCCAATGACACAAACCCACCTATTGGATGCACAAGATTGGTCTAAAACTCTAATTGGACAAGAATATGCCTAGGTAGGACGAAAATGACCTAAATGTTAATCCAATGACACAAATGAACTTATTGGATGCACAAGATTGGTTAAAAACCCTAATTGGACAAGAATAAGCCTAGAGAGGACGAAAATGACCTAAATGTTAATCCAATGACACAACTCAACTTATTGGATGCACAAGATTGGTTAAAAACCCCAATTGGGCAAGAATAAGCCTAGGGTGGACGAAAATGACCTAATTGATCATCCAATGACACAAACACACCTATTGGATGCACAAGATTGGTTAAAAACCCTAATTGGACAAGAATAAGCCTAGGGAGGACGAAAATGACCTAAATGTTAATCCAATGACACAACTCAACTTATTGGATGCACAAGATTGGTTAAAAACCCTAATTGGACAAGAATAAGCCTAGGGAGGACGAAAATAACCTAATTGATCAGCCAATGACACAAACACACCTATTGGATACACAAGATTGGTTAAAAACCCTAATTGGACAAGAATAAGCCTAGGGAGGACGAAAATGACCTAATTGATCATCCAATGACAAAAACACACCAATTGGATGCACAAGATTCGTTAAAAACCCTAATTGGACTAGAATATGCCTAGGGAGGACGAAAATGACCTAATTGATCATCCAATGACACAAACACACCTATTGGATGCACAAGATTGGTTAAAAACCCTAATTGGACCAGAATATGCCTAGGGAGGACGAAAATGACCTAAATGTTAATCCAATGACACAACTCAACTTATTGCATGCACAAGATTGGTTAAAAACCCAAATTTGACAAGAACATGCCTAGGAGGACGAAAATGACCTAATTAATCATCCAATGACACAAATGAACTTATTGGATGCACAAGATTGGTTAAAAACCCTAATTGGACAAGAATATGCCTAGGGAGGACGAAAATGACCTAATTGATCATCCAATGACACAAACACACCTATTGGATGCACAAGATTGGTTAAAAACCCTAATTGGACAAGAATATGCCTAGGGAGGACGAAAATGACCTAAATATTAATTCAATGACACAAACAAACTTATCGGATGCACAAGATTGGTTAAAAACCCTAATTGGACAAGAATAAGCCTAGGGAGGACAAAAATAACCTAATCGATCATCCAAACACACAAACACACCTATTGGATGCCCAAGATTGGTCTAAAACTCTAATTGGACAAGAATATGCCTAGGGAGGACGAAAATGACCTAAATGTTAATCCAATGACACAAATGAACTTATTGGATGCACAAGATTGGTTAAAAACCCTAATTGGACAAGAATATGCCTAGGGAGGACGAAAATGACCTAATTGATCATCCAATGACACAAACACACCTATTGGATGCACAAGATTGGTTAAAAACCCTAATTGGACAAGAATATGCCTAGGGAGGACGAAAATGACCTAAATATTAATTCAATGACACAAACAAACTTATCGGATGCACAAGATTGGTTAAAAACCCTAATTAGACAAGAATTAGCCTAGGGACGACGAAAATGACCTAAATGTTAATCCAATGACACAAATGAACTTATTGGATGCACAAGATTGGTTAAAAACCCTAATTGGACAAGAATAAGCCTAGGGAGGACGAAAATGACCTAAATGTTAATCCAATGACACAACTCAACTTATTGGATGCACAAGATTGGTTAAAAACCCTAATTGGACAAGAATATGCCTAGGGAGGACGAAAATGACCTAATTGATCATCCAATGACACAAACACACCTATTGGATGCACAAGATTGGTTAAAAACCCTAATTGGACAAGAATATGCCTAGGGAGGACGAATATGACCTAAATGTGAATCCAATAACACAAATGAACTTATTGCATGCAAAAGATTGGTTAAAAACCCTAATTGGACAAGAATAAGCCTAGGGAGGACGAAAATGACCTAATTGATCATCCAATGACACAAACACACCTATTGGATACACAAGATTGGTTAAAAACCCTAACTGGACAAGAATATGCCTAGGGAGGACGAAAATGACCTAATTGATCATCCAATGATACAAACACACCTATTGGATGCACAAGATTGGTTAAAAACCCTAATTGGACAAGAATATGCCTAGGGAGGACGAAAATGACCTAATTGATCATCCAATGACACAAACACACCTATTGGATGCACAAGATTGGTTAAAAACCCTAATTGGACAAGAATATGCCTAGGGAGGACGAATATGACCTAAATGTTAATCCAATGACACAAACAAACTTATTGGATGCACAATATTAGTTAAAAACCCTAATTGGACAAGAATAAGCCTAGGGAGGACGAAAATGACCTAATTGATCATCCAATGACACTAATGAACCTATTGGATGCACAAGATTGGTTAAAACCCCTAGCTGGACAAGAATATGCCTAGGGAGGACGAAAATGACCTAATTGATCATCCAATGACACAAACACATCTATTGGATGCACAAGATTGGTTAAAAACCCTAATTGGACAAGAATATGCCTAGGGAGGACGAAAATGACCTAATTGATCATCCAATGACACAAACACACCTATTGGATGCACAAGATTGGTTAAAAACCCTAATTGGACAAGAATATGCCTAGGGAGGACGAATATGACCTAAATGTTAATCCAATAACACAAATGAACTTATTGGATGCACAAGATTGGTTAAAAACCCTAATTGGACAAGAATAAGCCTAGGGAGAACGAAAATGACCTAAATGTTAATCCAATAACACAACTCAACTTATTGAATGCACAAGATTGGTTAAAAACCCTAATTGGACAAGAATAAGCCTAGGGAGGACGAAAATGACCTAATTGATCATCCAATGACACAAACACACCTATTGGATACACAAGATTGGTTAAAAACCCTAGTTGGACAAGAATATGCCTAGGGAGGACGAAAATGACCTAATTGATCATCCAATGACACAAACACACCTATTGGATGCACAAGATTGGTTAAAAACCATAATTGGACAAGAATAAGCTTAGGGAGGACGAAAATGACCTAATTGATCATCCAATGACACAAACACACCTATTGGATGCACAAGATTGGTTAAAAACCCTAATTGGACTAGAATATGCCTAGGGAGGACGAAAATGACCTAAATATTAATTCAATGACACAAACAAAGTTATTGGATGCACAAGATTGGTTAAAAACCCTAATTGGACAAGAATATGCCTAGGGAGGACGAAAATGACCTAAATATTAATTCAATGACACAAACAAACTTATTGGATGCACAAGATTGGTTAAAAACCTCTAATTGGACAAGAATAAGCCTAGGGAGGACGAAAATGACCTAATTGATCATCCAATGACAAAACACACCTATTGGACGCACAAGATTGGTTAAAAACCCTAATTGGACAAGAATATGCCTAGGGAGGACGAAAATGACCTAATTGATCATCCAATGAAACAAACACGCCTTTTGGATGCACAAGATTGGTTAAAAACCCTAATTGGACAAGAATATGCCTAGGGAGGACGAAAATGACCTAATTGATCATCCAATGACACAACACACCTATTGGATGCACAAGATTGGTTAAAAACCCTAATTGGACAAGAATATGCCTAGGGAGGACGAAAGTGACCTAATTGATCATCCAATGACACAAACACACCTATTGGATGCACAAGATTGGTTAAAAACTCTAATTGGACAAGAATATGCCTAGGGAGGACGAAAATGACCTAATTGATCATCCAATGACACAAACACACCTATTGGATGCACAAGATTTGTCTAAAACTCTAATTGGACAAGAATATGCCTAGGGAGGACAAAAATGACCTAAATGTTAATCCAATGACACAAATGAACTTATTGGATGCACAAGATTGGTTAAAAACCCTAATTGGACAAGAATAAGCCTAGGGAGGACGAACGTTACCTAATTGATCATCCAATGACACAAACACACCTATTGGATGCACAAGATTGGTTAAAAACTCTAATTGGACAAGAATAAGCCTAGGGAGGACGAAAATGACCTAGATGTTAATCTAATGACACAACTCAACTTATTGGATGCACAAGATTGGTTAAAAACCCTAATTGGACAAGAATAAGCCTAGGGAAGACGAAAATGACCTAATTGATCATCCAATGACACAAACACACCAATTGGATGCACAAGAATCGTTAAAAACCCTAATTGGACAAGAATATGCCTATGGAGGACGAAAATGACCTAATTGATCATCCAATGACACCTATTGGATGCACAAGATTGGTTAAAAACCCTAATTGGACAAGAATAAGCCTAGGGAGGACGAAAATGACCTAGATGTTTATCTAATGACACAACTCAACTTATTGGATGCACAAGATTGGTTAAAAACCCTAATTGGACAAGAATAAGCCTAGGGAGGACGAAAATGACCTAATTGATCATCCAATGACACAAACACACCAATTGGATGCACAAGAATCGTTAAAAACCCTAATTGGACAAGAATATGCCTATGGAGGACGAAAATGACCTAATTGATCATCCAATGACACAAACACACCAATTGGATGCACAAGATTAGTTAAAAACCCTAATTGGGCAAGAATAAGCCTAGGGAGGACGAAAGTTACCTAATTGATCATCCAATGACACAAACACACCTATTGGATGCACAAGATTGGTTAAAAACCCTAATTGGACAAGAATAAGCCTAGGGAGGACGAAAATGACCTAGATGTTAATCTAATGACACAACTCAACTTATTGGATGCACAAGATTGGTTAAAAACCCTAATTGGACAAGAATAAGCCTAGGGAGGACGAAAATGACCTAATTGATCATCCAATGACACAAACACACCAATTGGATGCACAAGAATCGTTAAAAACCCTAATTGGACAAGAATATGCCTATGGAGGACGAAAATGACCTAATTGATCATCCAATGACACCTATTGGATGCACAAGACTGGTTAAAAACCCTAATTGGACAAGAATAAGCCTAGGGAGGACGAAAATGACCTAGATGTTAATCTAATGACACAACTCAACTTATTGGATGCACAAGATTGGTTAAAAACCCTAATTGGACAAGAATAAGCCTAGGGAGGACGAAAATGACCTAATTGATCATCCAATGACACAAACACACCAATTGGATGCACAAGAATCGTTAAAAACCCTAATTGGACTAGAATATGCCTATGGAGGACGAAAATGACCTAATTTATCATCCAATGACACAAACACACCAATTGGATGCACAAGATTAGTTAAAAACCCTAATTGGACAAGAATAAGCCTAGGGAGGACGAAAATAACCTAATTGATCATCCAATGACACAAACACACCTATTGGATGCACAAGATTTGTCTAAAACTCTAATTGGACAAGAATATGCCTAGAGAGGACGAAAATGACCTAAATGTTAATCCAATGACACAACTCAACTTATTGGATGCACAAGATTGGTTAAAAACCCTAATTGGACAAGAATAAGCCTAGGGAGGATGAAAATGACCTAAATGTTAATCCAATGACACAACTAAACTTATTGGATGCACAAGATTGGTTAAAAACCCTAATTGGACAAGAATAAGCCTAGGGAGGACGAAAATGACCTAATTGATCATCCAATGACACAAACACACCTATTGGATGCACAAGATTGGTTAAAAACCCTAATTGGACAAGAATATGCCTAGGGAGGACGAAAATGACCTAATTGATCATCCAATGACACAACATACCTATTGGATGCACAAGATTGGTTAAAAACCCTAATTGGACAAGAATATGCCTAGGGAGGACGAAAATGACCTAATTGATCATCCAATGACACAAACACACCTATTGGATGCACAAGATTGGTTAAAAACCCTAATTGGACAAGAATATGCCTAGGGAGGACGAAAATGACCTAAATATTAATTCAATGACGTAAACAAACTTATTGGATGCACAAGATTGGTTAAAAACCCTAATTGGACAAGAATAAGCCTAGGGAGGACGAAAATGACCTAATTGATCATCCAATGACACAAACACACCTATTGGATGCACAAGATTGGTTAAAAACCCTAATTGGACAAGAATATGCCTAGGGAGGACGAAAATGACCTAATTGATCATCCAATGACACAAATGAACTTATTTGATGCACAAGATTGGTCAAAAACCCTAATTGGACAAGAATAAGCCTATGGAGGACGAAAATGACCTAATTGATCATCCAATGACACAAACACACCTATTGGATGCACAAGATTGGTTAAAAACCCTAATTGGACAAGAATATGCCTAGGGAGGACGAAAATGACCTAATTGATCATCCAATGACACAAACACACCTATTGGATGCACAAGATTGGTTAAAAACCCTAATTGGACAAGAATATGCCTAGGGAGGACGAAACTGACCTAAATATTAATTCAATGACATAAACAAACTTGTTGGATGCACAAGATTGGTTAAAAACCCTAATTGGACAAGAATAAGCCTAGGGAGGACGAAAATGACCTAATTGATCATCCAATGACACAAACACACCAATTGGATGCACAAGATTGGTTAAAAACCCTAATTGGGCAAGAATAAGCCTAGGGAGGACGAAAATGACCTAATTGATCATCCAATGACACAAACACACCTATTGGATGCACAAGATTGATTAAAAACCCTAATTGGACAAGAATAAGCCTAGGGAGGACGAAAATAACCTAATTGATCATCCAATGACACAAACACACCAATTGGATGCACAAGATTGGTAATAAACCCTAATTGGGAAAGAATAAGCCTAGGGAGGACGAAAATGACCTAATTGATCATCCAATGACACAAACACACCTATTGGATGCACAAGATTGGTTAAAAACCCTAATTGGACAAGAATAAGCCTAGGGAGGACGAAAATGACCTAAATGTTAATCCAATGACACAACTCAACTTATTGGAAGCACTAGATTGGTTAAAAACCCTAATTGGACAAGAATAAACCTAGGGAGGACGAAAATGACCTAATTGATCATCCAATGAAACAAAAACACCAATTGGATGCACAAGATTCGTTAAAAACCCTAATTGGACAAGAATATGCCTAGGGAGGACGAAAATGACCTAATTGATCATCCAATGACACAAACACACCTATTGGATGCACAAGATTGGTTAAAAACCCTAATTGGACAAGAATATGCCTAGGGAGGACGAAAATGACCTAATTGATCATCCAATGACACAAACACACCTATTGGATGCACAAGATTGGTTAAAAACCCTAATTGGACAAGAATATGCCTAGGGAGGACGAAAATGACCTAATTGATCATCCAATGACACAAACAAACCTATTGGATGCACAAGATTGGTTAAAAACCCTAATTGGACAAGAATAAGCGTAGGGAGAACGAAAATGACCTAAATGTTAATCCAATGACACAACTCAACTTATTGGATGCACAAGATTGGTTAAAAACCCTAATTGGACAAGAATAAGCCTAGGGAGGACGAAAATAACCTAATTGATCATCCAATGACACAAACACACCTATTGGATGCACAAGATTGGTATAAAACCCTAATTGGACAAGAATATGCCTAGGGAGGACGAAAATGACCTAAATATTAATTCAATGACACAAACAAAGTTATTGGATGCACAAGATTGGTTAAAAACCCTAATTGGGCAAGAATAAGCCTAGGGAGGACGTAAATGACCTAATTGATCATCCAATGACACAAGCACACCTATTGGATGCACATGATCGGTTAAAAACCCTAATTGGACAAGAATAAGCCTAGAGAGGACGAAAATGACCTAATTGATCATCCAATGACACAAACACACCTATTGGATGCACAAGATTGGTTAAAAACCCTAATTGGACAAGAATATGCCTAGGGAGGACGAAAATGACCTAATTGATCATCCAATGACACAAACACACCTATTGGATGCACAAGATCGGTTAAAAACCCTTATTGGACAAGAATAAGCCTAGGGAGGACGAAAATGACCTAATTGATCATCCAATGACACAAACACACCTATTGGATGCACAAGATTGGTTAAAAACCCTAATTGGACAAGAATATGCCTAGGGAGGACGAAAATGACCTAATTGATCATCCAATGACACAAATAAACTTATCGGATGCACAAGATTAGTTAAAAACACTAATTGGACAAGAATAAGCCTAGGGAGGACGAAAATAACCTAATTGATCATCCAATGACACAAACACACCTATTGGATGCACAAGATTGGTCTAAAACTCTAATTGGACAAGAATATGCCTAGGGAGGACAAAAATGACCTAAATGTTAATCCAATGACACAAATGAACTTATTGGATGCACAAGATTGGTTAAAAACCCTAATTGGACAAGAATAAGCCTAGGGAGGACGAACGTTACCTAATTGATCATCCAATGACACAAACACACCTATTGGATGCACAAGATAGGTTAAAAACTCTAATTGGACAAGAATAAGCCTAGGGAGGACGAAAATGACCTAGATGTTAATCTAATGACACAACTCAACTTATTGGATGCACAAGATTGGTTAAAAACCCTAATTGGACAAGAATAAGCCAAGGGAAGACGAAAATGACCTAATTGATCATCCAATGACACAAACACACCAATTGGATGCACAAGAATCGTTAAAAACCCTAATTGGACAAGAATATGCCTATGGAGGACGAAAATGACCTAATTGATCATCCAATGACACCTATTGGATGCACAAGATTGGTTAAAAACCCTAATTGGACAAGAATAAGCCTAGGGAGGACGAAAATGACTTAGATGTTTATCTAATGACACAACTCAACTTGTTGGATGCACAAGATTGGTTAAAAACCCTAATTGGACAAGAATAAGCCTAGGGAGGACGAAAATGACCTAATTGATCATCCAATGACACAAACACACCAATTGGATGCACAAGAATCATTAAAAACCCTAATTGGACAAGAATATGCCTATGGAAGACGAAAATGACCTAATTGATTATCCAATGACACAAACACACCAATTGGATGCACAAGATTAGTTAAAAACCCTAATTGGACAAGAATAAGCCTAGGGAGGACGAAAATGACCTTATTGATCATCCAATGACACAAACACACCTATTGGATGCCCAAGATTTGTCTAAAACTCTAATTGGACAAGAATATGCCTAGGGAGGACGAAAATGACCTAAATGTTAATCCAATGACACAAATAAACTTATTGGATGCACAAGATTGGTTAAAAACCCTTATTGGACAAGAATAAGCCTAGGGAGGACGAAAATGACCTAAATGTTAATCCAATGACACAACTCAACTTATTGCATGCACAAGATTGGTTAAAAACC